>JBBIGC010021268.1:0-12660 GCA_037576955.1 Lepidarchus adonis | reverse complement strand
AACTTTATCACAATATGCTAATTTTTTGAGAAGGACCTGTACACTATGGCTAAAGGCCATTCCAATTACAGGCATACGACCTCTGCCAGAGAGTGTGTTACGTAGGTGGCCTATAAGTTCTCACACATGGTGGGTTAATAATTGGTTTAAAATTTGCCATTTGTTCAATAGCATAGCTAACATTATTTAAACTAGCTATACAGCTGCTAATAGGTAATCTAGCTCATTGTACATGATGAGGCAAAACTCCCTATAGACCTGTTTAAAGCTTTAATAGAATAAAAAAAATTATAATGTACATATGTTATATAGTTTTGGCTGGTTGGAATTTAGGCTGCCACTTTAATATATCCAGGTCATTTCACTCAGTTATAACCCTTACATGTACATTTTAACATGATCATGAACACTTCCTACAGGTACATCTAATATAATAATATAGAATATTGTAAAAAAAGTTTAATATTTCTTGACATTCTTTTCAGAAAGTTGAAATTCCTATATTATATAGATTCATTACAAGTTAAATACATTAAGCCGTTATTTCTTGGAATTTCGATGTCTTACAGATAAAAAGATAATAGGTTTCTGAAAAGTATGTTTATTCCTATGCACTCAATACTTGGTTGTTCCTCCTTTTGCATGAATTACTGCATCAATGCAGAGTGGCATGGGGGTGATCAGCCTGTGGCTCTGCTGAGGTGCAATGGAAGGCCAGGTTGTGACTCCTTAGATTCTCTATGGGGTTCAGGTCAGGCAAGGTAGCTGGCCAATCAACCACAGTAACACCCTGGTCGATGAACCAGCTTTTGGTACCTTTGGCAGTGTGGGCAGGTGCCAAGTCCTGCTGGAAAATAAAATTAGCATCTCTGTAAAGCTTATCAGAAGAAGGAAGCATGAAGAGCTCTAAGATTCCCTGGTAGATGCTGCGTTGACTGTGGACTTTGGAAAACAGTGACCAACAGCAGATGACATGGTCCCTAAATCATCACTGACTGTGGAAACTTCACACTGGACTTCAAGCAAAATGGATTCTGTGCCTCTCCACTCTTCCTCCAGACTCTCGCACCTTGATTTCTAAATGATATGCAAAATGTACATTCATCTGAAAAGAGGATTTTGGACACTGAGCAGCAGTCCAGTGCCTTCTCTCCTTAACCCAAGTAACGTGCTTCTGACGTTGTCTCTGGTTCAGGAGTGGCTTGACATGAGGAATGAGACATTTGTAGCCCATGTCTAGGATTCTAGGCTTGTGATACACAGACTCCAGCCTCAGTCCACTCCTTGTGAAGCTCCTCCAAATCCTTGAATTAATTTTGCTTTGCAATCCATTGAAGGCTGGGTTTTCCTTGTTGCTGATGCACCTTTTCCTGCAACATGGTTTCCTTCCACTTAATTTTCTATGAATATGCATGTATACAGCTCTCTGAACATTCAGCTTCTTTAGCAATGATCTTTTGTGGCTTACCCTCCCTGTGAAGTCTTCCCCATGATTGTGTAGCCCCATGATTTGATTTGCTCTAATGGGCTGCATTAGCATTTTAACCTTCAGATGTAAAATCTGTTGCCTTTTTCAAATGCACATTAAAAGAAAGAAATTACTGTTTAGAAGTAGTTATGCATAATTATTAGGGAAACAAGAGAATATCTGAATCAGCTTGGTTTCAGCAGATATTTCCTGGACAATGTATATCATCAGATACTATATCAGTGCAGCTCTAATATTTCTGGTACCATTTTATCTGCTACTTTATTTTAATTTTAAACATATTGCTTTTTGATCATTATAAAACAATTCATGCAAATTAAATCACATCTGTATACACCTTAATGCCATATATGTCTCTGTTATTATAAAACGTAGCACCTTGAGGCGATTCACACAGACATGGAGTCATTTTCTGCTCACCAGGTAGTTGCGGGAAAGTTACTGATAACTCAAGTGTTGAGATTTAGCTTTTAAGCTGGCTTATAATGGTGTCCCTGCGTCTCTGAGAAACTGCATTCAAACACAAAAAAAATCTGACAAGCCTTCAGATGAGCTACAGTGTTGTGCAAGCAGTATTAGTAAACCAGATGACTAGTATTACATCAAAACTGTTGGAATACCAAATTACAGCCAGGTCCTAAACACAAAAACATGTATAAAGTCTGGATTAAACAGTATGATAAAGTGCATCACCAACAGTACCTGCAAATTGTCCAAGTTAGTGAACATCTTAGCTATTATGGCTCGTAAGGAAAACATTTATTTCCTTATTATTTTTTAAGTGGTGGATGTTAGAAGTGGCCTTTGCTATTATGTAATAAGTCCATATTTTATATATAGCACCCTCCACATTTATTGGCACCCCTGGTTAAGATGTGTTAAAAGCTTTAAAATAAATTCTATTTTTATTGCAGAAGTACAATATCACACTGAAAATTGTAAAAACACAACCTCAAACACATTTAACACCATTTAAATTTCTTGCATTTTTAAAAAATATTAATTATTGGCACCCCTTACAAGACTTATAAAAGTAACTGAATCATTTTTGCCATTTCTAGTTTTATTTTTTTAAGTTACTTAATTTAAGGAACTTAAATTTAGTATTTAATGGCTTAATAATAAATATGATGTGACAAAATCCTGTTGCTCTTAGGCACTCTTCAAGATGGGAAAGACAAGAGAACATGCCGTTTAAGTAAGACAGATGTGTCAGGTAATGTAATTGGTTACTTGCCTAAACCTGCCTGTATCTGCAGTCAGTGGAATAATAAAGAAGTTTAAAACAAATGGAACAGTGACAAACAAGGCTGGATGAAGACACAAATATATATATATCGCCCTATTAATACATTTGCCAAAGCTCAATGTTAGAGAACTGCACCAAAGAGTGGTATCTTGGAGTCACAAAGTGTCCATGACAACCATAAATCGTCATCTCCATGCAAACAAACAGAGACATGGAACAAAAAAAGCCTTTTCTCACCTACAATCACAAACATTAACATCTACAGTTTGCTAAGCGGTGCTTCAACTGGGATTGTGTGCTTTTGTCAGATGAGACAAAAATGTTGCTTTTTCACAACAAATATTCAAAGTGGATCTGGCAAAAATCCAAGGATGAGTATGCAGAAAAGCACATCATGCCCACTGTAAAGTATGGGGGAGGATCTGTGATGCTATGGGGCCGTTTCTCTTTCCAAGGCCCTGGGAACCTTGTTATGGTGCATGGCATCATGAACTCCTTGAAATACCAGGACATTTTTAATCAAAATCTGGTAGCCTCTGGCAGAAAGCTGAAGATGGATTGTCATGGGCTCTTCCAGCAAAATAATAACCCTAAACATAAGACAAAACCTACACAAAATTGGCTCAGCAGATACAAAATCAAGCTCCTCTCATGGCCATCTGAATTCCTAGACCTCAACCCCATTGAAAACCTGTGGAGTGAGACGAAGTGGAGAGCACATAAGAGAGGACCCAAGAGTCTGGTCGATCTACAAAGAGAAATCTTCAAACATTTCTGTCTCCTTATTCTTCAACCTTGTGAAATGTTATAGGAGAAGATTGAGTCCTGTCTTGTTGGCAAAAGGGGGTTGTACAAAATATCAACAGCAGTGGTGTCAATAATAGTGGCAGACAGTTCATGTATTTAAAAAATGTATTTGTTCACATAGAATTTTTCTCCAATTAATAAATGTTCTTTATTCAAAGGTTGCATTTTTCTCTTTGTGTTGTGAGCCTATATTTAAAAAAAATTACAAATATTAGAAGCCTAAGAACACCAGAGGTGCCAATAATTGTGGAAGGCGCTGTATGTGTTCAAAAGCATATGAAATTGTTATAAAAATAAACACTTATTTATTGTTTTGAATTATGATAAATATTTGATATGGGGGAAAAACAGACGAAAATTCTCTTCAAAATAATTTAATTTAAATGTTTTAATGAAACACCATGTGAAAAAATGAGTAAAACTGTAATAAACAGAAACAAGAAACACATTATGTCTGCAATATGCTGGATTAATTGCTTCTTTTCACGCACATACAGCGCTAGCTTAGTGTCATCTAAACAATGAGAAGTTTTAGCCTTTTCGCATTTTAGCAAACACAAAACAGTTAGCAAGCGAATACTGTTGGACGGCCACCAGCCTCCAATAAATCTACTAAATTCCACAAACATATGTGCGACAACTAAACAAAGAACACTTATAGACATTGATGTCGTAGCAGGGTGAAAAAATGGGTTGGAAGAAGCTGAGAACTCGACATGAACTTTTCATTGCATTTCACAACCCGTTGTGTGCTGGAATACCGTTACCATGGTTACCGGATGGAAACGATCACATGGAGGCAATCAAAATAAAAGTTTGTCTCTTTGAGTAAAATACATCATGTTTTCTTTTATAATAAATATTATTTAACATAAATTTAATATTGATGAAACAAACAACCTGACAACAGAATGCAGACATGTCACATTACAAATATCAGCAAATATCAGCATAAGCAACAAAGCAATACTGGCCAACATTAGAATGTCCACTAGAGGGGGAAAGAACCACACCCACGCTACATGTCCCTTTTAACTTGCGCTCACCCAGAGAAGTCCGTCAATATTCATACATTTAAAGTTAAGGGTAAAATGAGAACAAAAGCATTTAGTATGCGTTCAACTGCATTCTGCTAACGTATGTGTGTTGCCACCTACCCACCTCTTTTCCTGCACCACACACTACATAGACCACAATGCATTGTTCCTCATGAAACACCAAATCCCACAACATGGAAGCACAATATAGAACGGATATAACTAACACGAGTCTCTCCTGACTGTATTAGCACAACAACATGGTGTGCAAACATTTTACTATTTTTGCTAGAAGCTAGCGACTTAACCACAAATCTTCGCATGTCGATTCCCAAGAACCCCCTGAACTAGGAATGGATCTATATCCACTACCGTTTCTAATGTTCTTCATTGAATTAAATGAGTGACCCTGAACATTCCAGTCTTATAAACACAGTGTAAAAGACTGCAGAGCAGAAGAATTCAGAATATTTCAGCTTTATAAAACGCCTCCACTGAAAAATACACCCAGTGAGAGAGAATGACCTGTACATACACCCACGTAAAACACCATCACATGCACACTCTCCCCCCACACAAGCGCGCAAACAACCACTTACACCACTCTTCCTTTTTCTGTCCACTGTGAGAAACTCAAAAAGGTTCTGAGGTAGAACACAGCCAATATTGCTACAAGTAGTATAAATGAACCCATGTTAATTTTCTCATTAAACAGGTTCCCAGCAGGTCTTCATAGCTTACTTGCTCTGACACCATTTTATGTTTTTAAAAAACTACAAAGATCCACGCAACTTCCCTTGTAGAGAAACTTCAGTTTGCCAAACTCAGCTTTATAATGATTTCTACACCCACATTACCATCATTACCATTAAATTGTAAATTAATTACTAAAATGAGAATGTTACATTAGAACACATGCATTTTTTAATCTGACATATCTGACTATAATATTTCTCCTGACAGCGATGACTATGCCTCTAGTTCTCTACTCATAACACCACACTCGTGTGCTTTGAATTAGCAGGTCTTCAAAAATATATAATGATGCAATAAAATGGTGCTAACTTTACAAGGGTCTTCAAAAACTGAATTAGCCAAATTAATCAGATTAATGTGACAAGGCAATTCCAAACAGACATTATCTACACTGCATGGATGCAGGCTATTCCTACAATATAACCAAGGTGTGTATTTCAGATGTTTATTCAATAGAAATAAAACCATGCAGACAAACTGTGCAGGAATAGAACCCAACAACAGACCCACTTATTTTATTTACTCTCTGAACAGGTATGAAATTATGAAAATGATGCAGTAGATTGGTCTTGGGCAGAACTGCAGTCTTACACATCTCTCGGCCTCTGTGATAATGCAGAATGTGTGTATTGCATTAGAATTAACATTAAATGTTGTTAACATTAGTAAGGGTCATAAAGGGGAGTGTTGCTCACATAGCACAAAGAAAATACCAGTGCGGCAAACACTGTGCAGTACAGATCATTTTGCATTAAATATACACATTTAAAACAAAGTGTTTGCATTAAACAATGCTATAATTACAACACGCTTGTTATCTGATAAGATACACTTCAAATGACTGAAATATACAATGAAGGGTGACTGAAGTCCTTTAGAAGTCCATGGTTGCTTAGCTACAATAACACACTATAAACAAATGAGTGATTTGTGATAATCTGACTGTTTTATTGTTAAAAGCACATATTGAAACTCTTGGAACAAAGGTGTTTTAACACCTGAAATGTCATTGTTGAAATCATGGACATCAAAACATACATGGACATTAGCTTTATTTCCAATCCAACATCTTCACCAATACTGTTGCTGTGTGTGTGTGATGCTGCTTTCCTCTTAATACACCTTATTAATTTTTAAAACTGTGAGTTAATAAAAAATTATAAAGTACTTACAAAAAAGTTTTTTTACATAAAACACAAGCAAACAAGAATGCGTGATTTGTTAAATCTCCTGAACATTTATCTGATAAAAGGTCAAAGAAAAGACTCCTAATGTCACTGATTGACTGCATAAAAATAAACCAAATGTATAATTAATTGCCAGCGACATACTCAAAACAACTGGGCTGCAGCAAAATAAGAGTGAAACATTTATAGAATGTATAAAAAGATCATCCACCTAAGGCTATATCTCTGCAAGAAAGATGGGTTGCAGCTCACAACTTTGTGCCAAAAATCAAGAGATAATTCTTAAGTCAGTTGAAAAAGGACATTTCTAAACACATAAGTACAAATAACATTTTTTTCATAATCTACAGTACATAATATTCTGAAAAGATTCAGAGAATACATAGAAATCTTAGTCTGTATAGTGCAAGGCCAGAAACCTTCAAGCCCTCAGAAGGCAATGAATAAAAAAAAAATGGGTTCAGAAAACTGCTGTAACTTCATCAAGAAATGCAACCAGCAACTCCATTATACAAAGTGGAAGCCAATGAATGAATGGCGTAGAATTCCCTCGACTTGACCTCAAGATGGGGGTTTCTAATAAAGTGGCCAGTGAGTGAAAAAACAAGATGGAGGTTTCTAATAAAGTGGCCAGTGAGGGGAAGTAAAAGGTAAATGTTTCTAAAAGTGATTAAAAGCTAAAGATGTGTTCCCTCAAACCTGACCCTTTTTTTAGTGTTTTGCAGGCATCAACTTCTACATTTGTTTAGATTTACAAAATATAATTTAACACATTTTAAGCAAAAGAAAATGAAAAGTTGATTATTTTTTAAACATTAAAAAAAATACTTAACCTAAACATTTGCTGGCCAACATGTATTTTGCCTCAGTTCACATGTCAACACTGTGCACAAACAGCTAAATTCTGGAGCCCATTCACACAACAAAGCTGACTGAAATGATCAGAATCAGAAAGCTATCAATGAGCGAAGTCAGGTGTGTCCGAGCATGAGGTCATGAGGGGTAAACACTTGTCTAACTGAATGCTGCAGATGTTTACACTCCCTGGCTACTTTATTAGAAGCTCCTCCCTTGTAGCTCCTCCTTGCTGGAGTCCAGTCAAAAAAAAGCTGTTCATGTTGATGCACAGTTTTTGTTAGTCATTCTCTAGCTTTTCTTCACTGCTCGGTTTCTGACTTCTCTGCAGAGCTGCTCTTGGCTGAAAAGTTTCTCCTCCTAGTAGGGACTTGTAATAAGAATCCTAGACACAACACATTGCCCGAGGCACTCTCGCCACACAATACCATACTACCACTCATGTACATCTAACCAACAGCACGTATATGTTCACAAGCTGACCAGTGATGAACAGGGGTGGGGGGACACACTTATGAGATGGGCTCAAGTATGTAATTGTTAGCCTACACTTAACAATAAGGGTTCTACACAGTACCACAAGAAAAAATCTCAACTATAATGGTGCCCTCATAGGAGGCCTAGAACTGTTTTGACTAAGAGTATTTCTTTTAGTTAACTTATAATGTCAATATATTTACACTCAGAGAACAAACCATGTACAGAACAAGTTATGCACTCAGTTCAGTGCGGATAAGCATCCTAAAGGCCTGTTAAACAAACACAATGTTACATATAAACACTGGGGACCTGTGGGTAAAATCAAAGTGGCCAGTTGGTGAAAAAACGAGGTGGGTGTTTCTAATAAAGTGGCCAGTGAGTAAAAGCACAAGGTGGGTGTTTCTAATAAAGTGGCCAGTGAGTAAAAGCACAAGGTGGGTGTTTCTAATAAAGTGGCCAGTCAGTAAAAGCACAAGGTGTTGGTTTCTAATAAAGTGGCCAGTGAGTAAAAGCACAATGTGGGGGTTTCTAATAAAGTGGCCAGTGAGTGGAAGCTCAAGGTGGGGGTTTCTAATAAAGTGGCCAGTGAGTGGAAGCTCAAGGTGGATGGTTCTAATAAAGTGGCCAGTGAGTGGTAGCTCAAGATGGGGGTTTCTAATAAAGTGGCCAGTGAGTGAAAAAAACAAGACGGAGGTTTCTAATAAAGTGGCAAGTGAGGGGGGAGTAAAAGGTAAAGGTTTCTAAAAGTGATTAAAAGCTAAAGATGTGTTTCTAAAGTGGTCTAATGTGCTAAAATGAAAATCGGTAAAAAGACTGATTCTGCTTCCGTTCTTGTATAAATCAAACATTCCTCGATCATCTTAAGTTTTACCCCCTTTACACACACTGTCTCTCTCGCGCGCGCGCACGCACGTACGTACACACACTCCCCCATCAGAAAAGCACATAAATTCACACTAACGGGCAAAAACACGTCCCACGCGCATTTCTCTCGCGTTGCTGCATGTTTTAATCATTAATATATCGACCACACCGTTTCCCCGCAGCTACAAGTAGAAAAACGGAGTAAAAGCGATGGAGACTGTGCACAGATGGCTTCACTTATATAATGCAGCTTTAGCCAGTGTTAGCTACGGGGCTAATTACCGAGCAAACGACCATAAAGCCCGCCTGCTTATAACAATAGGAGTAAATGTATACTTACTGCTCATTTTGCTCTAGGGCAGAGGTTTGGTGAGGAGGAGAAAGCCCAAAACATGAACTTATAATGAAGATAAATCAACAAGAGCGGAGTTAAAAGTCCCCTCTGCACACTCGCAGCCCAGCAAACAGCAGCAAAACTTTTACCCTAATCATTTTACAACCTCCTCAACAATTATAAAGAGAAAAAAAACTTTCCCGAAAACAAATTCCCCGACATGTGCTGCTTTGTCGATAGCTCTGGCACGTACTAAACTAAAATAATTACAAAAAAACGTGTTGTAGTGCACTTACACTCCCGCACTGAATCGGAGGGGATGTTATTTTTTTTCACACCAGTATTGTGTGAAGCCCCGCCCCTCCTCCGCTGGGATTGGCCGATTGTCGCGTCTCCTATAGGCGGAGCACATGAGAGTAATGAACGGTTAGCCAGTCCTTGCAAAGAAGGGAAGGGACGTCCTAGAAAAGGAGTGGGTTTCAAAATAAATGCGGGGAAAGGGGTCTCTGATGTGGACCAGAAACTTGGTCGCGCTCGGGCTAAAAAAAAAGAATTCAAGCATCTCCATCTACGGTAATATAAACTTATTACTGGTTGGCAACTGTCCTAAAACACTCCATTATGATTTTTTGTTAACAATAAACTGCAATAATTTAATCCTTTCACTTGTGTTCAGTGCTTTTATAAAGAGGCTCACATGATTTTAATTGGGTGTAAAAGACGTTTTTTTCTTATCTGTTTTCAGCTCAAGATGAATAAAAATGGCAGTGTTTTGTCCAACCCCTCGTTTTCATTACTGTAGCCACACAAGATTAAGAAAAACATTAATTCACAGCACATTCAGCATTCATTTTCAGCAGTGAAGCGTCTGAATTATAATTATTATCCCTTATTGACCCATGAGGCTGCCATCTGCTGACCTTCATTAGTTGCTCTATATTGACCTCTTGTGGTGACAGAGCGTTACACACCATCTCATGGTTTTACACAGTAAAAGTTCTAGTGATTTATTTCAGGTATTTGGAAACCGTTTCTCTTTGGTCAGGATTAAAGTGCACATATCCTAAAATTCATTACAGTTTATTTTTACATTATATACCAGCCGTTCTTTATTCCTTAGAATTAATTAATTGTTTTTGATAAAGTGCATCTACACTACAGGTCAAAAGTTTTAGAACATGCCATTTTCCAGTGTTTACTGTTATTATAAACAGTTCTGTTAAAAAGAATAACCATTAATGTTACAGTTAAAAAATAGGTCGCCAAAGATAAATACATAAATAAATACATAAATAAATAAATAAAGTCACAAAAATAAATTAATATTTACAAAAAATTATATTTGATGGACATTTTTCAGGAATGAAGCACATGAAAAGCACAAGCAAAGCAAGTTTATTTAGCACATTATTAAACACATGGTCATTCTATGTGCTTTACAAGGATAAACAGCATAAATAACAATTAAATTATATAAATTAATAAGTAAGCATAAAAGAAAAGTAATTTTACCACAAATAAAAGATAAAAAAGTGCTAAATAAAAGACGAGAGACCAGAAAAGTAAATGGACTTACAGCAGATCTGAAATCCCCTACCATATCTTCTGGCTTGTCCCATAAGAGCACCCAGAGCTCAATCTCTCTCCCTCTTGACCTGCAAGAGAGGATAAGCCAGACCTTAACGCCCGAACTAGAGCTTAACACCCAACCTGGAACGATAGACAGAAAATTTCAAGAAAATATAGAATCATGAAACAAGTTTAGAGAAAAGAAGTTAAATATAAATACGAATAAATATGCATAAAAGAAAAACTCAATCACCAGAAATAAAAATAATATTAAAGTCAACACTCAAATGAGGGAAAAGCAGTGGAGAAAAGTGCAGGTTTTAGCATCAGTTTAAAACTTGCCACAGTTCGGGCAGATCTGATATTAATGGGCAGTTGGTTCCAACACTTGGCAGCAAAGTGGCAAAATGCCATTTCACTGTGTTCAGTTTCAGTTCTTTTCACCACCAGCTGCAGATCTAAAGAACCTACCAGGATTATATACAGTCTTATGCAAAAGTTTGGGCATCCCTTGATAAATAACCGATTTTGGTGATTTTATAATGGAAAAGATGTTAACACAGTCTCTCTAGGATGTGGGAAAAATAAAATATTATTATGGCACTGTGCAAAAGTTTGGGCACCCTAAGAGTTCCAAAGTCTCTGATTCTTTTTACAAGGTTTGAGACCTTAATCAGCTCATTAGATCTCATGCATGGCAACAGCTGTCATTATTAAATGCCAACTGGTGTCAATTTCAAAGCTTTACAAATTCTCTTACTATTCAAACCTTGTGCACACACTTGTGGACACTCAACAACCATAGGTTCCTCTAAGCAGCTGTGTAAGACTCTGAAAATGAAAGTTATTGATGCTCACAAAGCAGGAGAAGCTACAAGAAGATAGCAAAGCGTTGTCAACTTGCAGTTTCCACAGTGAGTAATGTAATTAAGAGATGGCAGTTCAGGGGAACTGAAAATCCCCATTTGACTGCATGAATATTTAGCAGCCCCAGGAGTGGTGGTGTACTGTTCCACAAGACCTTCATGAAAATGTCAGCAGAAGAAAACCTAACCTTGCATCCCCATCATAAAATCCAACATCAGAAGTATGCAACAGAACATCTACAGAAGCCTGATGTATTTTGGAAACAGAACTCTTTGGCAACAATCAGGAAAGTCATGTTTGGTGAAAAAATGAGCAGCATTTCATGAAAAGAAAACCTTGCCAACCATTAAGCATGGGGGTGGATCTATCATGCTTTGGGGTTGTGTTGCAGCCAGTGGCACAGGAAACATTGCTCGAGTGGAGGGAAGAATGGATTCCACTAAATACCAGCAAATTCTGGAAGCAAACCTCATACCATCTGTAAAAAAGCTGAAGCTGAAAATAGGATGGATTCTACAACATGTTCTTGCAAGACAATCAAAGAATATTACAGAACTAAAAGCCTTCTGCAAGGAAGAATGGGAGAATTCCCAAGTAAAAGAATTGAAAGACTTTTAGCTCTAAAAAGCATTTGTAAGTTGTGATATCTGCCAGAGGAGGTGTTACTAAGTACTGATTATGTAGGGTGCCCAAACTTTTGCACAGTGCCATAATCATGTTTTTATCTTTGTTCATTTTATGGCATAAAAGTAACTATGCATTAATGTTTGATGAAAAAATTTTATATTTTTCCCATGTTCTAGAGAATCATTTTTTAAATTCCAAAATCACCAAAATCTGTTCTTATTAAGGGCTGCCCAAACTTATGTATAAGACTTTACATCAAACATATCAGAAATGTAATTACTGCAGGCAATAATGTCATGGATTTTTCAAGGTCATAGGACATATTAACTATGCTGTAGCACCTACTGTCTGTTTTAGAATTAATCGTAAGCTCTTCATACTGATAGTGTAGAAATGTGTTTCTCTTTCAGGTAGTAATGTTGTAACACTTATCATCTGCACTGTTGTAGCACTTACACTGTTTATGACTAAGAAGATTGTATTGAACTCCCTGTAACTCGCACATCAGTATTGTCATGTCTGAATTTATACTTGATTGT
>JBBIGC010021257.1:0-12660 GCA_037576955.1 Lepidarchus adonis | reverse complement strand
CTATCTATCTATCTATCTATCTATCTATCTATCTATCTATCTATCTATCTATCTATCTATCTATCTATCTATCACAATTCGTCATGGTATAACTTCACCACTTTGTAATGGAAGACCTCCTTGCATTCTTCCCTATCATACTAAATTTGTTGTACCTGAATGAGTTTGTGAATATAGCAAGTTACAAGTAAATGTATGTTTGTTGTCCTTACCTAAATTAAGATATTAATTATTTTATGGTTCATTAAAAAATAAAGTTCAGTTTGAACTTTTATACAGTCACTAAAGTAAATCACCATAACCACATGGCTGTGTACTTTAACATATTTACATTTTTCCCTTCTTTCTGGAAAAGCAAGTGATTTCCATCCCAAGTTGATAAAAGTGGAGTACACACTGTAACTCTCTTCACCACTGATATGTACTCCATTCCCATGGACTAAAGAGGCTGGATTCCATTTTTAGTATTTGAGTCATGTGAGAGCACAAGCAGTGGCAGATGATTCAGAACAGGCACATAGAATGGACAAGGCTGGGAGTGATCCAGACCAGGACATAAATGTTAAACACATTACTGGCATTTTTATGACTTGTCTTGTGTTGCTGACAAATCATATCATATTTCCAAATCAGTAGTTATTTAGAAGAAAAAATATATAAATGACATATAATGGAATTAATGTTAACGGTTTTGGGAAACGGCAGTGTAAAGGGCAATGTAAAGGGCAATGTTAATGAATGACTGGTATTTAAAGGTAAAAAACAAAAGAAAACTCATTAGGTTTTGTTCCATTAGTGGCTAAATGTTTGCTTGACATTTTGGTTGAATTGTATTAATATGGTTAAAGCAGAAATACCATGTAGAGGATAGAGGATATTCCTGGAAATATAGCCATTAAACTTTATTTTACTTTCTCTGAGTCTAGCTAACTCACCATTGCCATATATGCATGTGGTCATGAGACTAGATTCAGAGCTAGCTAGCTTGCCAAAGAATACCAGAAGGCCTTAGCAGCAGCTAACCTGAGATATGACTCTGTAGTTAGAAACAAACTTGTTTGTTTTTCAAGCCTCGGAGTAAGGCAAATGCTGACAGGAAACGAAACCTTTAAAGAGTGGAAAATGGGACCAAAATTTGAGTCATTACGGCATGTGCACTGCTGTCGTGATATATAAAGAGTGACCACTCTTTATATATCACAAAGATAGTGAGGTAGTGGACACAGTGACAGATTTTTACTGCAGTTGGCAGTGTTAGGGCCACACAGGCTGCTTTACTGGCAGTTCCCTTTTTGAGAGAATCTTTTTTTGTTTTTCACTCCAGACATCTGTATCCTGAACATCCACCCTTCCCAAGTGAAAGCATTTCACTGCTTTTAACAAAAAAGGTTTTTCACTGTTTTACACTCATATAGACACATTCTCATCATCAAGTCACCCAACAAGCGCAATATCTGAACCACAGTTCAGAAGCATTTTAGTCTTTTTTTACTATACATTGCACTGTACTATCCTCTGGAGAATGCATTATGTTCTTTGGCTTGGAAAGTATTTGTTAACACAAACAAAAGGAAAGACATTGGTAAAGGAACAGTGGGAAAACACATGGGGGAAACAGGAAGAACAAATACAAATCCCATTTCCCAGAAGATTTGAGACACTTTCCATCCTGCAATAAAAAAAAGTCTGTGATGTGTTAATTCATGTGTTCACCATCCTCGATTGCAAAGGCTGAGCCTGCTACTTTTATACCCAGTCATTATACACCACTTGCTACCAATTAGCCTGCTTAATGTAGAGTCTGGTGTTACCTGAATATTCTGTGTTCTTTTCAGTCTTATTCTAGCTCTGTTCCAGCTCTTGTTGAAAGTGTTGCCGCCATCAAATTTCAGGTTTCTTTGTATTTGTGTAATACAATTCAATTGGCAGTAAAACTACTGAAAATCTTTTATTTGTACCTTTGACTGTTAAATACAATTGTATGTGAATTAACAAATAACATATTTAGTTTTAAATGCATTTGGGACAATATCCTTATTTTCCTGGAAATGGTTTGTGTTTTCTTGTGTTACTGGCTTTCACTGGCCAGGTAGTAACTAAAGCTGTCAATATTTATTGTTATCATAATAAATTGTGCCCATGATATAATTTTCTGAGCATAACATGACATTGTTGGCTCTTAAACATTGTTGAACCTCATGTTTAATTACAAATAGATCATTATTAGTCTCACTTAAGTGAACATGTAGTACTGTGGTGTGAGAAACATCGTGAACTGTGAAAGTCGCTCAAAGTATCGTGATAATATATTTTTGCCATATCACCCACCTCTAATAGGGACTAAGAGCAATAGTACAATATATAACCAATCATATCCAGGCACTACTAAATAACAGTTAATTCTGTATACACAGCCTGTACAGCTTGTGTAATCGCCATAAAAAAGCATTGCAATGGGATTCTCCACATGAATACAAAGTGGTGGGTTTGAAAAGCCCTTCAGTAATGGGCTGTAGAGCAGTGGACCTGTGTTCTCTGGAGAGATGTTCCATCAGTTACCTTTAGGGTGAGCTGAACTAATGTTTGTGATCCAGATCTAATCATCATAACCTCACTAATGCTCTAGTGACTAAATGCAGTTTAATCCTTGTAGTAATGATCTAACATCCAGTGTTAGTAGAGAGTAAAGAAAGCATTATAGAATTACCGCAACGGTCAAACTCTTTAATAAACATGTTTGATTTGGAAAGAAACATTAAATTATCTGCAAATTATTGAACATATTGTGTATTTTGTGGCTAATTTAGATGCATAAATCTAATACAATTTTTTTTTACATTTCTGTTCCTGGAATAACAAGTATAGTTGAAAAAATATAATAAAAAGACCAGAAAGTATGTGAGGGAGACAGAGCTAGAGAGAAGAGGATAAATATATAAAATTATATCTTGGGGACAAAGAGAATAGAAGATAAAAATGCATTTTTCTTAATGAACTTTAATGTTTGGAATACCAATATGATTACATATGATATGTCTTTACATTTTAAATATCAAACTGCAAGGATAAGAACCAGCTTATTTTTAAAGACCATTTAATATCAGTGCATTTTAAAGCTAAATGAATTTTAATCTTGACCATGGATTTTTAAAAAGTGATTTGTCTTACTTTCTTTCTCTCCTTTTCTCTCCAAAGTGACGCAGATCTTCGCAGTCCACGCTACTCTGCAATAAAAGCTCCAGACTCAGTTAAGCCTGTGTCCTGTAAGGCTTGCAAGTAAGAGCTTAAATCTTATATCCCATTTGACTCTGCACATGAAATAATATATGTGCACATTTACACAAGCAAGTTGTGCATTATTCTGTATTCTTAGTGAAACACCATATACAGATAAAAAAAAATTATATCCTAAAAAAGTTTCCTTTCATAAAGTAAAATTAGAAATTATATAGATTAATTACACAGTGAAACATGTCAAGCCTTTATTTCTTGGAATTTTGATGATTATGGCTTACAGATAATAAAACCCAAAACCACTGTCTCAGAAAATCATGGTGTCACACCCTAATCGGCGTATTAACTCAAAACACCTGCAAAGGCTTTAAATGGTCTCACTTTGGGTCAGGAGGCTACACAATCATGAGGAAGACTGCTGACCTGACAGATGTCCAGAAGACAGTCATTGACACCGTCCACAAAAAGTCATTGCTAAAGAAGCTGGTTGTCTCAGCAACAAGGACAACCACAGCCTTGAGAGGATTGCCAAGCAAAATCCAAGAATTTGGGGTAACTTCACAAGGAGTGGACTGAGGCTGGAGTCAGTGTTTCACAAGTCACGATGCACAGACGAATCCTAGACATGGGCTACAAATGTCTCATTCCTTGTGTCAAGCCATTTCTAAACCTAAACGTCAGAAGCGTCTTACCTCAGTGATCCAAACTCCTCTTTTCAGATGAATATAAATTTTGCATATCATTTGGAAATCAAGGTCCCAGTGTCTGGAGGAAGATTTGAGAGACACAGAATCCACGTTGCTTAAAGTCCAGTGTGAAGTTTCCAGTCAGTGATGATCTGGGGGCCATGTCATCTGCTGGTGTTGGTCACTGTGTTTTCTGAAGTCCACAGTTAACGCAGCATCTACCAGAAAATCATAGAGCACTTCCTTCTGCTGGCAAGCTTTATGGAGATGCTGATTTCATCTTCCAGCAGCACCTGCTCACACTGCCAAAGATACCAAATTCAATGACCAGGGTGTTACTGTGCTTGATTGGCCAGCAAACTCTCCTGACCTGAACCCTATTGAGAATCTGTGTGTTATTGTCAAGAGGAAGATGAGACACCAGACCCAACAATGTAGACGACCTATAGGCTGCTATCAAAGCAACCTGGGCTTCCATTACACCTCAGCAGTACCACAGACCATCGCCTCCATTCTGTGCTGCATTGATGCAGTAATTTATGCAAAAGGAGCCCAACCAAGTATTGAGTGCATAGGAATGAACATACTTTTCAGACGCTTGACATTTCTGTTTTAAAATATCCTTTTTTATTGATCTTGTGATATATATTATCACAAGATATATCATATTTATTATCTTTAAGCTATAATCGAGATTACAATAAAGGCTTGACATATTTCACTCTATGTGTAATGAATCTATATAACATATGAATTTCACTTTCTGACCAGAACTTGTTCATGATATTAATTTTTTTAGATATACCTGTATTTCGCTAAAGTTCCTGTAACTTCTGCCAATCTCAGTCAGTCAGACTCATCTGTAAGATGACCAGATAGGGACATGAGATTCATTGCATTAGATAATGTGTTTATAATACTTTATAGTACAAGAATAGTGTGCTTTACGCAACATAATTGTGATTTGCTTTGGCCAGGTAAAATGCAGTTGAAGAAGCTCCCAACATGCTTCCATTGGCAGTTTATAACTTGGTAGTGAATGTTGTAGTCTGTGAGATGTTTCTATATCTATATAATATTAATAACTAGTTATAATAACAATAATTTGATCAACTTCAATTGTGATGCTAATAATATAACCCTTTTGGAGCAAACAAAAAAAGAGAACAAAGATTAGTAGTGATAAAGTTATTTTCTTTTTCATATATATATTTATTCATCAGCTTTTGAGCAGTGGGTGCAAGAAGTATAAGTTAATGTCCAGACGATGAACCATTTCATTATTTTACCATTTTTTTGTATGAAATTGATGTATAACAGCTGGCTCAGCTCCTGTCATGGAGATCTACCGCCCTGGTTGTTTAAATTCCAACACACGTGACTCGTGTATTCCTTTATTAGTTGGATCATGTGTGGTACATCCCCATTAATGGAGTTGGGCACCCTGTGCTAAACGAGTACTTCTGTTATAATTGCTATGAGAACTCAGCAGCTGAAATCAATTATAGTGCAAGCAGCAGGTCCAAGCACAGTGCATCTAATGGTGAGTTTAGGCCTTTTAGCAGATAAAGCACAAATGTGGCAGCATTTTGAAATAGGTTTCAAACAGCACAGAAAACTAGGATATTTTGGAAAAAAAGTAATGTGAACTAGTAACAAGTGAGGATATCATGAAGATTTTTTACAAACAAAGATGGATTCTGGCTTACAAATGTATACATGTAAGAAATACATGGGGTCCTCAAGTTACGCCAGGGTTTAGTTCCTCTGAGTGTGACATAACTTAAATTTTGACATAAGTTGGAACTCATACATATAATGATGCTGCAGAGGCTTTATTGAATAGCACTGTGCTTTATTAACAGTCGGCAACATACATAAATAAAGAGCAATGGAAAAAATAAGCAAAAATAAATTGCATTATTATTAATAATAAACAATTAATTGACAAAATTAGTCGATTCATTGAAAAATAATAATTGTAAAACATTGTAAAATCGATTTAAAATAATTGTTTGGGACATCACAAAAAGTTCTCTGTTGTTCTATTTGTCTGTGAATATTCACAACATTTTCACTTGATCATAAAATAAAATTCCCATTCCCAGGGGTCTCTAAGAAAGCCTAATATACAGTACTGGTTGAATCCCATTACATAAAAGGGAGCAAATACACCCAGTGGCCATGTAGTGAATGTCTGATTTCCAGGCATTATTGTTTCACATACTGCTTTGCAATGTTTTCCAGGGACAATGATGCAATTGACAAAGTTTTGCGAGTGTACTCATCTAGATGGAGAAGGCAAGAGGCAAAATTCAAAAGGTTCAGGTAAACAAAGACACACAAGCACAAAACTATGTTTTCTGGGTGGAAATGCCTTGTCTTAAAAAGGCTTCCTCCTATGCTAGTTCCGCCTGAAGTCTAGGTTCTTAATGCTGAGGAATTCTGTACAGATCTTTGTGTTCTGGGGACAAAGCAAAGATAAGCTTCCAATAACAGGATCTCCTACATTTATTTATCCATACACATAAATACAGAAGGATTAACTCTAAATAGAGTCCTGTGTGTGAAATAGAAACTGTGGTTTATTCCAGACGTTTCATAAGGAATTAAATATTTTGTCATATTAACATAATATCGTACCCATTTGTTTATGTACATACGTAGAACCAGATTCACTAAATGTATGTAGATCATAAAACAAAAAGAAGAAGAAAAGTAGCTGAAAAGGGTAAAAATAAAGAATTTGAAAGTTTTCAAAGGACATAGAAAGCCATATGCTTGTGGCAAGATACTATCATGTGCATGCACAGTTTTGTATACATTCAGGGAATTTAGTCTTATTCCTTTCAGAGAAAAAGATTTAAAGAAAAAGTCTCTTTTAGGTCATTGCTAAGCACCAACTGCCATGCGTTATCTAAGGCTGTGGTCACACAAGCTAACACGCTCGTGGGGTCAAAGATTGTGTATGATGGAGAGAAGACAAAGCCACTTCAGGTGACACCAGCTCTGTTCAACACTTTTGCAAAGGTATGGCGTGAGATTGAGAATGTATACAACTTATGTTTGTTGGAAGATGTTTAGGAGCAACCCTTTAGGAATGCAAAATGGCAACATATATGTTTATGTTATATGTCTGTGTGTATGCTTAGGAGCAGCCTTTTGGAAATGCAACATGGGAAACATGCGCTGTGGTGGGAAATGGAGGAATCATGGCCAATAGCAGCTGTGGAAAAAAAATCAACTCTGCAGACTTTGTCATCAGGTGTGAAGCTGATCGTGAAATGGTTTTATAAATCATAATGACCTTTTGGATGTATTTATATGTATAATATTCTTTATGTTCATACTGATATTCTTCATGTGCATATACATTAAGTAATGTACAAAAAACACCTTATCATCACACTTATATTAGTTTGTTGGACATCCAATTCCAAATCCATTGGTATTTTTTTGTGCAGCTTTTGCCTCTTCTATTAAAAGAGCATTTATAAGGTTGTACTGACAAGGGTTGAGAAGAGTTGCTTAAAATCGACATTCGAGTTCATGCCAAAGATTAAGATTTGTGTTGAGGCCATGGCTCTGTGCATTTCCACAGAAGATCCTCTACTGCAAACTTGTCAAACCATGTCTTTATGCACCTGTCACTGGTGACATGCTTTACACCACTCCAGCCGATGTTTGCCAAGCCAAGTGATCTTAGGCATGCATTGATGTTTTACATGCAGAGACAGTTTAAACCTCTAGTAAGAATATGGTCAAAGTTTTACATACTGCAGGCTTCAGCATTGGCCGTCCCTGATCTGTGAGTTTGTGTGGTCTACCACATTGTAGATGTCTGTTGTAATAGCACTTGACTGGGTGAGATCTTGGCAGGAATGTTACAAGCTGACTTTGTAACAGTGCCACATCTAAGGTCACTGAGCTCTTCAGTACAACCCATTGTACTGCCAGTGCAAGTCAATGGAGTTTGGCCATGTGTTTGATATCAACCAGATCACAAATATTGAGACGTTTCTTGTAGCCATCTTCCAGTCCCTGACATTGGTTTGTAGTTTGTCCACTCCTCAATGCAGAATTATTTAAGCTGTGAGATGTTTTAGAGGATTCTTGCATGTACAGTCCATTTCAAGTCACCCCACAACATCTCAACAGGATTAAGATCTGGGCTTTCACTCGGCCACTCCAGGACTCTCCAGTTCTTAGTTTTCAGACAGTTTTTGATGCATTTACTGGTATATTTTAGGTCATTGTCATGTTGCGGGGTCCAGTTCCACCTCAGCTTTAATGTTCTTACAGATAGTTTAATGTGTTCTTCAAGCTCCGGCTGTTACATAATAGAATTCTTGGTGGATTGTTTGATGGTGAGCTGTCCAGGTCCTGCTGCAGGAAAGCATCCACCAACCATGATACTTCCACTTCAATGCTGTACAGTTGGTATCAGGTTCTTTGCCTGTGTCCTCTGTTCTGGTGCCCACATAATTCAATTTTAGACTAATTTGTGCATAGAACATTATTCCAGAAGTCCTGGCCTTTGTACACATTCTCTGTCAAACTTCAGTTCAGGCCTTGGTCTTTCTTTTAGAGAGCAATGGTTTCCTCCATGCACACTTCCCAAGTCTCTTTCTGATTTCTGATTGTTTTACATTAACAGTAGCAGAAGAGTCTGCTGTAGGTCCTGTAATGGGTTTTTGGAGACTTCTTTTAGCATCTTGTGGTCTGCTCTTGGGGTGACCTTGCTTGGAGAGCCAGACCTGGGCAAGTTTACAGTTGTTTTGAAAGTCCTCCACTTTGTAAACTATTTTCAGAACAGAACGTCAGAGCGTCAGAATATACTGAGCAGCTGGTGATGTCTATGAAATACAGACTTCAGCAGTTATTGCATTCCAGGGATACACAACAAAGAACTAAAAATGACAGTTTTAAAATACATACCATTACTTTGTCCTAAACATTATGGTGCCCTGAAATGAAGGGATCTATGTATAAAAAGTGCTGTAATTTCTACATTGCAAAACTAAAATTTATGCAAATAACTTTAAATCAAAGTCTAGAATGTGCACTTTAAATACATCTGTTTACAATTTTACACCGAGGAGCAGAGGGTAAATAAAAAAAATGTGTCTTTGTCCCAAAAATCATGGAGGGCACTGTATAAAAATTATAAAAATTCTGCAAAATGACATACCTTGCATATCATAAAGTTCCTTTCTTCTCACTACTATCTCTGTGTCCTTTCTCTCTTTATTTCCCTTCAGGTGTAATCTTCCCCCTTTAGGGAATGGCCATGAGAAAGATGTGGGGAACAAGACCAGTCTGGTTACAGCCAACCCCAGCATCCTCATTGAGAAGTGAGTGTGAAAGCAGGCAATGGCCATGGGGACTATATGTAAAGGTGTATCATAGAATGAATAACCTTAATTTTGAAACAATACTATAAGAGAGAATGCTTGCTTTACATGGCACCATTATGTCTACTGCATCTTAAGCAGCAGCATCAAAATATAAGCCCAATATATTTTGGGCTTATGATGGAAATTTTTTTTTATAAGATGCTTTCTAAATATATAAATTTAGAATTTTAGGACATTATGTTTTTACTGTTAAAATTGTAAGTGCTGCTGTGTGATGATGATGTCTACTTATGTATTACTAATGTAGTATGCAAGTGAGAGGGACAGGAAGAGACAATCCAATCCCACACTCTTTTCAAAGCAATATGTTATAACATTTTAATCAGGCTAATTTTACACAGCGAAACTTTACTAGCTGTTATTATTGCTTTTCTATACATTTTTGTGCTTAAATTGTATATATTTTTTAATACTTCCAGTAGTTTTTGTACTGTGTATGTGAGCCCTTGGAAACCATGAATCATGAAGTAGCTTTTGCAGGTGTTTGTACTTGATGCCTCACTCATTAGGTCCTAGAAGCAACCGATGACCACTTCTCGGTCTGTTCTTCTCTAGTACTTGTTCAGTAACTGAATAAATGAACAACTATTAAACCTGCAGAACATCAGAGCATCTCATTTTCAGCCATCTAATAAACCAGTCCATTAATTAGGGATGGGCAGATCAATACTGAAATATCAATACCTCCAGTCTTAACGGATCTCTTTTACAATTTATCCTTACACGAAAATATTGATTTATGATTTGAGAAGTGTCTTCTCTAAGTAGCAAGATGAACATCAATCCTTTTAATGTATGAATGTATATCTCATGCTGAAAAATAGCATTATTGTAGTGATTAAAGGTGTAGGGTATTTCTTTTCTATCCTCTGTATCTATTCCTCATACACACACAGAGTAATGGACTTATAGCATTGTAAAAGTTGACATTCTGTCCTAGAAAAAAAAAAACAGAGAGATTATTATACTATGTAAACTCGTAATTGTGAGCAAGAAATGTCCCAAAGCTTTCTTACTTTCATACTTGTTGCTTTGGGGCTCTTTGTGGTTACCAGGTTACAGAATTGGCTAGGATTTCTGGTGTATATCTCTGTACATAGATTTAAGAGTGTGCAGTCTAAGGAAACCAGAAACTATCACTATCTCCACCATGTTTGAGGAATATTTGCATAAAATAGACCCCTAGGTTATTTTCACACCCCCTGGTTGGCAACAGTCATTTGTTGCTTGTCACTTTAAATTGCCAACTCTTATTGAAAATCAGTGACAGCTAGTTGCTCTGATGCTCTTCTATGTTGCTTGTGTCACCATAGCATTACTGTAGGAGCTAGTGTTGCACCACAGCTATGAAGCTGTGGATGCATCAATCGAAACACATAGATAAGTCAATGCACATTGCCTCAAATCACGTCAAGTTGTAAATATATATTTTTGATGCTGGGTAAGTGATAATATTCGAGTTCTTGTGTAAGTTAGATTTTTTAAACTGTATTTTTGCTTATTTTCTCCTCAGGTTCAGCGGGCTGATGGAAAGACGTCGACCATTTGTGGAGAGCCTGCGTCCTTATGGTAACTCTTTGCTCCTGCTACCAGCCTTCTCATATGGCCATAACACACCAGTGTCACTTCGCGCTGTCTATGCACTGCAGGACTTTGATGTTATTGGCCCACAGCCCATCTTCTTCAACCCTGACTATCTGAGCAGCCTGGCACGATTCTGGCGTAGTCAAGGCCTCCGCTCAGCTCGGCTCAGCACAGGCATCATCGTAGCCAGTCTGGCCCTGGAACTGTGCGCAAATGTCCATTTATATGGCTTCTGGCCTTTCAGCCTGCACCCACACAACCACCAGCCAATCACTAATCACTACTATGATGATCGACAGAGCAAGAAGAACGTGCACTCCATGCCTGCTGAGTTTGATCACCTTCTGCGGCTCCACATGCAGGGCATTATCCGGCTGCATCTAGGGGAGTGTTCCAACACCTGAAAAGACCTAGTTTAGACTGTGACCCTTGATAAAGATGAGCAACAATTGGCCTTGATATAAAGGGAAAATTATGTTTAAACTAGGAGCAAAATGCCTGGTCAGCAAGCCAAACCTAAGCTGCACAAAACAGAAACTGTGGCTCCAAACCTGCTTTCCCTTGCTGAGATAAGAGAGCCATAATGGGACCTGTCAGTATGGACTGATTTGCATTAGCTAATGGAATCACCTGACATGCTGGCCTACATTTTAACTATATTTGTACAGTACAAGTCGCAGAACTTTCTCATTATTTGCACTGGGATAGTTTCAGATACTTCTGAGCCAGACGTAACACAGTCAATGGAGATTCTCTATTGAGAAATTTAGTTTCTGACTAAGCTACATCTGGGGGAATAACAAAAACAACTAAAAGGAGTCAGATAATTAAACTACCTCTTATGTGAACAAGGCTATTAGAAAAAAATAACCTTTGTGTAATTAGAGAACTTTATCAATTACAGGACCATTTAACATTTGATATGCAAACATGAATAATAAGAATGTAATATTTGATAGATATACAGTGGATATAGAAAAGAATCACCCCCTTTGAAATATGCAATCTTTAACATCCAAGTGAAAGATATTATAGCTATGGTTAAAGAATAAGAAAGAATAATAAGAGAAGAAAAAACAGAAATAGTGAGATTAATAAAGGTTCTTCCCCATCCTAAGCAATAATTCTAAACTCAATCAGGTGAAAGTAACCACAATTTCAATTGCAGAACATAGACCATGTGGATAGATATTCTGATGCCAAATGGAAAAAGGTCTTATGGTCAGATGAGACCAAAATCAAAGTTTTTGGACATAATACCAAATGGTGCACATGAAGGAAATCCAATGCAGCTCATCATCCACAAAACACCAGACATACAGTAAAGTATGGCGGTGGCAGCATCCAGTTGTTGTGATGTTTCTCTGTAACAGGGCCTGGCACTTGTTAAGGGAGAAGGAAAAATGGATGGGGCAAAATACTGTCAAATTCTTGAGGAAAACCTGCTACCTTGTGCCAGAAAGTTGAAGACGGACAGAATGTTTAGATTTCAACACGATAACGACCCACAGCACACAGCAAAATTGACCACACAGTGGGTGAAGGATAAAAAAGTGAACGTCCTCATGTGGTCAGAGCCTAGACCTAAATCTCATTAAAAATCTATGTAAAAATTGGAATATAGCAGTTCACCAATACTCTCCACCTAATCTGACCGAACAGTTCTGTAAAAAAGAGTGGGCAAATATTGCTCAATCTAGATGAGTAAAATTGATAGAGAAATATCCTAACAGATCTCA
>JBBIGC010021232.1:0-12661 GCA_037576955.1 Lepidarchus adonis | reverse complement strand
CTCCTAAATCGAGAAGTGGAGGAATTTCAACAAACGAGCGTCCAATAACAAAGGCGAGAAACACTGAAAATGAAAAGTGAATATAGCCTGGGGAAGCGAATAAGAATATAAAAACCACACGTAAACAAACCAAACTCGCTCCCGCCCTCGCGGAGATGCACGCGCGCCACCGTTTCCTCTCACGCGCTCCTCTCGGCGAGCGGTGACGTCGCCCGCGCTGCGCGGCCAATCAGGGATGACGCGCGTCAAGCCACGTGCGCGCGAAAAGGGAGGGGGGTAAGGTTGGCGGAGCTTCAAGCACACACGCCGACCGTCATGTGACATGCGGTCGAGAGAGAAAGCGCGAGAGAGAGAGAAAAAAGAAAGAAAGAGAAAGAGCGAGATGGAAAGAAATAGCACATTATCAGTACAGTTAAGAATTAGATTTATTTTTTCCTCACAATAAAACATTTCGAAAACACAAAAGTCAAAACACCCGTCATTTCTTAAGTGCTGAGAGTCTGTGCGCGCATGCGCAGACCTACACACCTCTGCAGTAAGAATAGCGGAGGCATTTAAAACTAAATCCCATTCAGTCCAAAATGAGGCACAGCTCCTCCTCCAGCCAGATTCCCTCTTATTCTCCATCATCAGGCGGGAATGTGTGGGTGCTGCTCAGGTCGGTAAGCCCAGCAGGCAGGGGGCGCTGGTGAGCGCGGGGTGCAGGCTCACCTGCAGCGTGTCGGCCGTGGAGAACTTGATAAACGTGGCGCGAGTCTCACGGCTGGATGCTCGGGCTGCAGTCACGGCCATGATCTGCATAATGCTACACAGAGTAGCCTCACTGGGAACACACACACACACACAGTTACTGGAGAATTACTTTGCCTTAAGTATTGATACATTAATCTGAATCACAAACAGAATTGTTCACAGTGCTGATGAATGGAACCAGACGTCCTAAAAGCTCAATGGCAAATTTTATGGAATGGAGATGCTTCCTGAGCCCAAAACTGATCCCATTTATACTGGAGTGTGTTTATTCTCCAGGTGTGTGTGAGAAACTAACCTGCCTAGGTGGATGGCAGAGGCAATGCACCAGGCCGTCTCCCCCTCCGACGTGGGGGTGTCCTGTATCAGCCTGCGCGCGAGGCGGAGGGCAGCGCCAGCCAGCTGGGCTGGCAAATACACCACACACTGACCCTCCAAAAGAGAGAGCTCTAGCAGATACCTTGCCATACACACCACCTGCAAAACACAACACACACCATCACACTGGGAGGAGCTAGTTAGACCATAGCCCTCACTGATTCTCCATATACCAGGCATCTGGCTTATTCTAAAGACCTGAAAGGTCACTTGTTGGCCAGGGAGGTCATTTATTTGAGAAAAAGCTATTCATTATTAAATCTGAATTTCTAGAATATTTATAATGAAATATTTACACTGAAAATATGACGAGAACCAAATAATTCTTCATTTTTCATCTGGAATGAAGGAACATTAGCTCCACCTGCCAGTTGGGGCAGTGGTGGCCTAGTGAAGGTTCCAGGTTCAACCCGGGCACCACCAAGGTACCATCCCCACTTCACTGCTCCCCAGTGCCGTTAGTGGCTGACCGCTGTGCCATGTAATGGGTCAAATTTCGTTGTGGTGGACCAAAGTGAGAGGTATGTTATCAGACTTGGGAGTGCAACGGTCACCATGTTCTGACCCATTTCCATCAGAACCACCATGAACATTGAGATATTTAAACCTACTCATTTTATAGCCCCACCATTGTCTCCTTAGCTGGAAGCTAAAGGCTCCCTGCTGCAAGTAAGCAGGTCTAGGATTTAAACGTGTGGGCAGAGCATCTACTTCAACGCGGACACGTCAATGTTAAATACTAACTGAGCTAGCTTAGCGGCTAATGGCTCTCTGGCTCGTTTTTGCTGCCACGCACACACTGGAAGTCTAGCACGGAACAGCAGAATGACAAATTTAGGGTAGAAATAAAATGTGCAAACGTAATAAGAAAATTAACAATTTGATATGCCACGAGACGACCGAAACACACTGCAGTTACCGTCGCACCTGGAAGTCGCTTGGGACAAAAGCATCAGCCAAATGAAAATGTAAATGCACCCATTTTGATGATACACCTTAATGCAGTAATACCTTGTCGCTGCAGCGGGCGATGTAAGCAGACAGCAGCAGGAAGTGAATCGGTGGGCAGTGAAACAGCTCAAAATGAATACCACTCAGGACCCGCCGCTCCATCCGCAGAAACTGCTTCTTACTGTAGGCATTCGCCATCAGATAACACAGTTCAGACACCTACACAGACAAACACGGAGTGGTTACAATGGCTCCTGTTAAAGAGGAGACAGACTGAAGATACAGGTGAGTAAGGATCTGGGGGCCAAACTGTTACAGCTAGATGATTGAGTCCAAGTGTCTCCATATAGTATTGGGGATGCACTGATCAGATAGATACTGAATCTCAGGCTGATACTGGCTCAAATAGCTGGATCTGAACAGGAACGTGTGCGATCGCTTGAAGTTAAAAGATGTACCACCCATTTACTCTGATGCGTGTTCATCTGTCTGGCTTGTTTTTGCTGCCATGCACTCACTGGAAGTCTAGCACGGAACGGTAGAATGACAAATTGGCCCTCGCTGGTTCACCTCATATCGGTCAGGTTGCACTCAGGAAATGAATGCGAGGTATAAGAATTAAGTTGGCTGAACCGTTTCAGCTGGTGTGCCCCAGGGCTCAGTTTTGGGTCCCCTGCTATTTATTATTTACATGCTACCCCTTGGCCGTATTTTCCGTAAATACAATATAAACTTTTCACTGTTATGCAGAGGACACCCAACTCTCTTCTAAACCCAGCTCCTCTCTCAGACTGTCTTATGGAGAATAAATCATGGTTCTCCTCCAACTTTCTCAAACTTAATAACAAAACTGAAGTTCTACTCGTCGGTACACCTTCCACATTAACCAAGTCCCCCAGTTTCTCCAATAGAGGACCTGCTGAAGCAACCCCTACAAAAAAAAATTTGCCGGTATTCTGGATGAAAGTCATGGCAGAAAAACCTGAGATCACCACAACAGCACTGAAAACTTAGTCTGAAGGGAACGTTTACACGTTACCATAGTGACCAGAGCACGTGAGGGGCAGAGGAGGACGTTACTCTGAACGTTGTTAGCGCATTTCAGGTTTATTATTATAGTTACAAAATGCAAAATACAAAAAAACAGTTTGTGCTGGTCGTATCATTTTATTTTGTTGTTTTTATCCGCAACACTTTCGTGTGCTCAGTGTGTTCATGCCGACCCCTAAAAATAGGCAAGTGAGAATCAGAACGGAAGCAATAGAAGCTGGTGGCCTGGTGCAATACATTTTCTTCTACAGTTCCCGCCACAATGTTTATTTTCCTTTGATTTACAAATAACTTCACATTCCAGCACACATTAGTTATTTAAAGCATACATTTTAGTTTCACCATGTAGAAATTATGACGCTTTATACCAACCCCCCCCCTCATTTCAGGGCCCCATAATTGTTTGGGACAACTGGCTACACAGGTGTGTGTGATTACTGATGTGTTTTTAGTGCAAGAACATCCCTAGACTTCTACCATTTGAAATAGATTGTTGCTATTGTTCAACACGGAGAATGGCAGTGCCAATGAAAGCTAAGGCAGCTATTGTGTGGGTGAAAAACAAGACAAACCATTTATGACGAAACAAAATCAGCTGGAAGATCATTAAGAAGAAAGAATGGACTTTGTACCCGAGAAGGGACTAGTAGTCCATAGAAGACCTCCACTACTGATGACTATGGTAACGGAAAATTCTCAAACTCTTATCCAACAGATCAGAAATGCTCTTGAGGCATCTTCAAAAAACTTGAATACAAAGTCTACACTGCAATTCACAGAACAGGACGTCCAGATTGGTTACCAAAAACAAGCCTGAGGAATTCTAGAAAAAAGTTGACAGACAGACACCAAATCACCGGATTTAAATCCCATGAGCTTCCCTCCCATACGCTGAGGAAGAAACTTAAATAAGCAGTTGAAGGTGGAAGCTGTAGATGTTTGCAGAGCATCACCAGAGAAGATGCTCAGAAACTGCTCAGGTCTATGAATCAGACATGAAAAAGAAATGCAACAAAATGCTAAACATGACCACTTTAATATACCATTATACAACTTCTGTCCCAAACATTACGATGCCCTGGAATGAAGGAGCTGTGTATAAGAAGTGAATCAAGATGCACTGTGGGCAGGTGGTGAGACAGGGGAGGAAAGGTAAAGTGTAAAGGTGAGTGGAGTGAGCTGATCCAGTACCTCTGGCAGTAAACACTCCTCCTTCTTGGCAGCGATGAAGAGGCAGGTGACGCCCAGCAGCTGCAGACTTGAGATGGAGACTTTAATACACCTGAGTGCTCTGTTCAGCAGGTGAACCGCCAGATACAGCGTCTCCTCTGAAAAATTAAACACCTCCTACACACACAGAGAAAATCCTCGTCAGTGTTCGCTATGCAGGACGCTAGAGATCTATACAGCCCATAATATGCAGTGTGGCCATAAGAGATATTGAGGCTCTATTAATATTAAATGCCAACAAGCTCATCAGAGGCTTCCACTGTCAAACTTAACCATGTTTAATGCCAAGAAGCAGAACGTCCCATTCTCTCTGCTCTTTATGTTTAGTATCATGTTTGGGGGGGGGGGGGGGGTGCAGTTTGGGCTAATTTCCAGTTATTAATACACATCAATCATATGGAATGAGCAGATATGATGGATAGAATAATGCCAGGACTGGAAGATGTACTTTATATAAACATGGGTATGAGCAAATCTGGGTTTAATGCATTTACGGGACCAACGTTTAGGGGACGGCAATATTTCAGGCAGATGTGTGATGTGCTCTGGAAAAGCAGAACGTTTAGCAGATCTTATTTTTACTTTCTCCGATGTCCCAATGTCAACCTTTTAGGGTTTCTATATTATTGGCAGATATGCACATACATTTTTTTTTTTTTAATTTAAAAAATCCACAACTAGAGACCAAATGCAGTAATTTAGACATAAGCAAAGCAGCTACCCAGTAAAATAAATAAAAAACCAAATAAATTGTAAAATTAAATAATGTATGTTTTAGGTTGATACATTGGTTCATGCACAGTTTGTCAATGCAACAATAATAATTACACCCTTAAACATAATCCACTATTAACTATACTGTACATTTTTTGCATTTGTGCATAAATGGGTTTTGTAATATTGCTGTTCTGAGGTCAGTAAAGTTAACCTAGTGTCAGATGTTCAGTGCAGCCAAGGCAGTAACGCTTTTGGTCAAAGATGCACATTCATGGGACTACACTCTTCTGAGAGCTACACCCCAAAACCTTCCCTCTGTCGCAGATCAGCTCAATATTTACTTCACTCTTCGGTGCAAAGTGAAAAAGACAAGAACAAACGCAGTCACACGTTGCTCCTCTAGTGTGAAATTTTAAAAATTAAGATAAAAACACCAAGAAATGTAGTTGCTGCACTGTTCTAACTGTTCTTAGAACCATTTTTAAAAGTTCCACCTCTTCCTCTATTCACCTGCTCCTAGAACTAAACACGCCGCAGCATGGACATCAGCAACAGCTGCCCGTATTAAATATGCATGGCAACCAAAGCTGTAGCCATGGAGTTTACACTGAGCACCGTTAGGTGACGTAAAGATGAAATTTATTTGTGACGCTGGGGTTGGAGATAAATGAGAAAAAGATAAAGGAGCTTGAGAATGTTTTAGTTGGGGACTTCCAAGGATTTCTACCCCCATATATACACAAAAAAATAAAGTCAGGGATATTTGTCTTTTGGATGAAATTTATGGGAAATTGGTTCACATTGCAGTAAAATTAGATCATGAAAGTAGGGAATTTAAGTAGAAGCAAGAGGTGATTTCCTCTTCTCAAACTTACTGAAACAGTGGCGAGTTTACCACAAAAAAACGTCAATGTGTCAATAACATGTCATTGAGTATCGATTACAGCTTGACGACGACGACGTCTAATGCTGTTCATACGTGGACTTCTTGCTGCTGAGGCATTCCACTCTTCTCAGGTCATTGAGGTTCTGGGGAACAGAGTTACAAGCCTCTACACGGCTGATTCAGGTCTGGAGAAAGTGCAGACCATTCCATTGGAGGTTCCCAGTCTCCAGCAGCTGTTAGCTAATGATGCGACTTCGATGATCTGGAGCATTGTCGTCCATGAAGATGAAGATGGGTCCGTTTTCTATTAAATCAGGTAGTATGGGCAGTTCTGTATTGACTAAACACACCTGCCCACACCAACACCACCACCACAGGCTTGTCTGGTGACAACAGTGGCTGATTGACGTCTGCAACATCACGAGTCTATTCACATTGAGCAGAAATGAAGGAACAGCACTGAGGCCCACAGGTTCCTCGTCCAGTGTAGATGCTCCCTGACCCATGCAAGATGCCACCTGTGCCTGGTGGTGTGGTCACATACTCTTGCAGATTGTCTAGAATGCAGACCAGGCCAACGTAAACCGTTTCGAATGGTTTGAAGTGACACTTGGGTTCTTCTCACCTTCTTAAAATGTGCCTGGAGTTTAGTGGCTCCTCCGATTCCGCAGGGCACTGTTCACAATAAAGCGTCATCAGTGTGGGATGTGGCCAAAGGACGTTCACTTCTATGTCTTTCTGTGACTCTTCAGGTCTCTCTATCTCTGCTGATGACCGACACTAAGCTCAGTGGCCACTTCCACCTGAGAACATCCTGTTTGAATCCTCTTAATGGCGACGTACTGTTGATCAATTGTTAGGTGTCGTCTTGGTCCCAATGCGATGAGGACGACTGTTTAAATACCAATACTGATTGATCAAGGAAATTGTCATGATTCAAACACCTGTTGTGAATTTTGCCGTTAAGCTCTTTGTTCAAGAACAGAAGTTGTGTGAAAAGTACTGAAACAAAAAACTGTTGGACATTCAAAAGTTTAGGTCACATTAAGTTCACCCGGGAAGGTTAAAGCGCATTTTAGGTTCATCCTGAAATTTCACCCAAAAGCTGAATATTCCCAAACTCTGAGTAGTGTATATTCTAATTAAAAGCATTCAAAGTCCTACCGCCACTGCTGCTCTGCAGTGAGACCCTTTGAGCAAACTTGCTCATTCTTGTTGGAACATGCAAGAGCATTGACTGATCAGAACCCCCGTAGAGCAACAAAACTGCAGTGCCTACATGAACCTGAATGAGCCAGTCCACCAGGATCGCACGAGTGTTCTCGGAGAACGGCCGGGGCAGCTCGGTGTTTGGAAGTGCACATCGCAGCTGACTCGTCTAGACAAAAACAAACAAACACACTTTGGACTTACATTCACATGTCACGGGCTAAACTGGAGACACAACGAAGTTCCCGGCAGGTCTGTTACCATCATATCTGTGAAGATGTCCCAGGCGTAGGTCCTGTCGTACAGAAGACCCAGCTTTTCCATGGCCACCTCCATCTCTCTGTGCAGGAGGCCAGGCAGCAGCTCCCTGAGGGATGACGCCACCTGCAGGCTGTGAAGGTGATTCAGCACAGCCTCCTGCGTAACACTGTCTACTACAGAGGAACAGGAAATGCAGAAAAACAGGAAATGTGATGGGATGCCACCTGTGCAACAAGTCCAGTCGTGAAATTCTCATTACTAAATATTACACAGTCAACAGTCAGTAGTATTATAAGAAAGTGGAAGTGATTAGGAACAGCAGCAAATTCACCACATAAAATGATCAGCGGATTCTGAGGTCACCAACTTTCTGCAGAGTCCATCGCTACAGACCTGCAAACTTCAAGTGGCCTTCAGATCAGCTCAACAACCGTGTGTAGTGAGCTTCAAGAAATGGGCTTCCATGGCCGAGCAGCTGCATCCAAGCCATACATCACTAAGTGCAATGCAGAGCATCAGACACTTATTATTATTATGTATATATATGCATGTGTTTTATCTTTTCTTATCCATTCAGAATGTTAAAATGTATATTTGTCTTTTACTTTTCTTGGTTAATGCTTTGGCAATACGGTCACTTATGGTCATGCCAATAAAGCTCCATTTGATTTGATTTACAGTGGTGTAATGCGCTGCCACTGGACTCTCGAGCAGTGGAGTTCTATGTGACGAGTGACGAGTGACGGCCCTCCATCTGGCAATCTAATGGACAAGTCTGGATTTGGCAGTTGCCAGGAGAACTGTACTTTTCTGACTGCATTGTACCAAGTGAAAAATTTACATAATTACACAGTGGATTCACGTTTATTATTATATTTACAAAATACCAAAGTTTGTGTTGATCGTATTATTTTGTTGTATTTATCCGCGAGACCTTAAAGCCGGTCTGTGAAAATATTGTCTGACATTAAACCGGTTCGTGGTGCAAAAAAGGTTGGGGACCTCTGTTCTAGAGTACTTGCTGCTTAATGTTAATGCAGCTATACATGGAAGTGACACTGATCTTGTTTGCAGTAATTAAGATGTATTATTACTCTTTACCAGTATTAAAGGGGCTGTTCTGGGTAAAATCGTTCATGTGCCCATCTTCTGCACAGAACGGCAGCCTTTGTACCTGCAGCAGAGACAACAGACTAATCAAAATAATTGAATTGGGTTATAACTTTAATAGTAATAAAATTAAAGAATAGTACTAAAGCAATGATCTATTAAAATCAACAGTTACAGATTAAGTCATTTAAAAGTTGCACACTGAAGACAAATGCAGTCAGACAATTGGCAAAAATAAATAAATAAAAAAAAAAAAAAAAAGTGAACTAATGGGCATGAAAACTCGCAGTCTCCTCCAGAGTGGTCTTGGTGCAAAATGGCTCAGACTGCGGTGGTGAATGAAATCAATGAAAATGAAATATTTTATAAAACCTTCTAGTGAAGCTCCATGTGTCGGAGTGTTTCTACTGAATGTTGACAAGAGTAAAAGTGAACTAGAACTAAAGAACTTTAAAAAATAAATAAATAATTAAAAAAAAATATTTTTTAATCAGTTTTAGGCCAAAAAAACATGGCAAAAATGTTTCGGGATCTTTCTGAACGAGCTTTTACAGAAACAAGACACCAGGGTTCTATTCTCCACCGTCAAACCGTTCCAGTTCACACCAAACTCGCTCCATTTCGACTGAATGAGGGAATGTTGGAGAAGGTCAGCATTATGGATGCAGGTTGGGAACGTGGTGCTTTAGACAGAACATACACTCACCCATCTTTGGCCATCATTCTGCCTTCTGTGGTCAGTGCGTTTGTCCCCGTGATGCGGTCTCCACTCATCTCGGTCAGGGCAGCTCCTGCGCTCTCTAGCCCCACAGATATTTGCCCACGTCCTTAATGGCGGGCGCTCTTCAGCCTGGGGGAAGGGGGGTTATGGGGGCAGTGAGGAACTTTCCTTACACGCTCAAACTAGGACCCATATCTATAAATGTTCTCAAACTAAAGATGCTGAGGAGATGCTAATATTAAAGCAGGTGTGGTACAGAATTGGAGGTTTTGGTCTCTGAAGATCTGCTGTAGAACAAGCAGAACACTGGAGGATACATTCTCATCAAGACCATCACGGCTGGGATGAGCTACAGCCACCCAATCACAGTCCAGTCATTACTCAACTTAATGCCCTGTTCTACAGCTGAGCATGTGTGACCATCCAGCTCTTTTTTGTAGATTCAACCACTCAATCTCAGACCAGACAAGTTCACACACATTCCCAACACAGGACAACACGTCCTTTCACTCATTCATTCACTGCTCACAAAAAGTTAAGGATATTCAGCTTCAGGATGAAGAACTTTGTGATCTTCCCTAAAATGTCCAACAGTACAATGTTTCAGTACTTTTTACTGAACGTGCTGCTCTCGAACAAGGAGTTTAACAGCAAAATTCACAACAGATGTTTGATCCATGAATCGACCGATACATTTCCCGGTTCTAACATCAGTTCTGGTGCAAGTAACAAACGACCTACTCATGGCCGCCCACGCTGGCACACCATCCCTCCTCATCCTCCTTGAGTTGTCTGCTGCATTTGACACCATTGATCATGGTATTCTACTAAACCGGCTACATAACACTGATACAAATTTTTTAGTAGATTTTAACCTGGTTTCAGTCTTACCTCACAGATAGGACGGAGTACATTTCCTTTGAAAAGTCTCGGACGCACACTATGACCTGTGGAGTCCCCCAGGGGTCAGTTCTAGGCCCCATCTTGTTTAACTTATACATGCTTCCCCTTGGTCATGTCATCAGTCGCTATGGGGATCTCATTTCACTGCTGATCATAGAGGTTGCATCATTAGGGAACAGCTGCTGGACACGGATGATTCCATTGGAGGTTCCTCAACGTAGAGGCTCGTAACTCTGTTCCCCAGAACCTCAATGACCTGAGGGCCCTTCTAGAACAGTGGGATGCCTCAGCAGCAATAAGTCGACTTGTGAACATCACGAGACATCGTTGTTAAGCTGTAATTGATGCTCAAGGGAAGATGACGCGTTACTAAACAATTGACATTTTTTTGTCTCTGTAAACTGCCTCCTGTTGTGGGCTTTTGTTTCGGAAAATTGTTTGAGATGAGGAAATCATTGCATACTTCTACTTACAGTAATTACTACTACCAATTTTATTATATATGCAAACAAACACAGTATCTCAAAAGTATGTACACCACTCACATTTTTGTATATATTTTACAGAAATGTTTATGTTGCTCTACATAAAAGATGGCCAAGGCTAGAAGAAGCCAAATCCTGTAACTGAGCTGAATCACGGTGGCCAAGACCATACAGCGGTTTTACAGGACAGGTTCCACTCAGAACAGGCCTCACCATGGTCGAATAAGAAGCTGAGTGCACAGTCTCAGTCATATCCAGGAGATTGTCTTTTGAAAAAAAAAAAATATTTTTTTTTAATTCATGAAAAAGTAAAATAGTTGACATTGTTTTCAGAAAGTGAAATTCATATTATACATATGCATGAAAGAGTGCAATGTCAAGCATTTATTTCTTAGAATTTTGATAGTTATGTCTTACAGATAAAACCCAAAATTCATGTCTCAGAAATATTCATCATGTAGTCTTTTACTTCAGTCAAGTTCAATGCTCCATTTAAAGTTCCAAGTCGAGATGCATTGATCTGAAGGGATTCGATTATTACTCCTATACATCAACAGGTGAAGCCTTTTCTGATTAGGTGTCAGACGGGTTGGCTGCTCTCCCAGTCCTTTTATTTGCACTTGATTTTTATAGTATACATCTGGCATCTGAACACATTTTGCAGAACTTCACTCCTCACTTTTTCTGTTTGGAGATATTTTTGGGCAGCAGGTTTTAACCAATATTGAAATATAAAATTGTGTAAATTGTAAGTGATTGAAAATAACCACTATACTAAAAAAAAAATATTTACATTGCTCAAAGTTAGTCATTAGATAAGTTGCTTTATTTAAAAAAAAAAAAATTAATTTCTTTAAAAAAAACTAAAAAAAAAAAAAAACTCAATCACGTGAGACAGTCCTTGTCTAGGTTTCGCCTGCTGCTACCTGTAGGGACACGGATAATGGCCAAATACAAAACTAGTGCAAACATGGTCAGAAATGATGGCGGGAAATAAATGCCAGTGGCCTCCACCTGTAAAACTGTTCCTGTTCTGGGGGATGTTGATCAGTTTCAGCTGCTTTGGTGTAGAAATGAACAACTCCCTTCTGCTACTTAACTTGATGCTATACCCTTAGTGTTGTGTTATCTTTATATACATTCACATATGCATGCACACAAATACACATATAGACAGTCTTATGCAAAAGTTTGGCAACCCCTTAACAGATTTTGGTGATTTTGTAATTGAAAGGACTGGAGCAGACTGGGGGAATATTTCTGAAGCCTACGTTGTTCTGGTTCCGGCAGATTAAACGTAGCACGTGTGTCTATTACTCCACAGGTTTGTAAAACGGTTTTGAATCACTTTTGTCTGATGTGATGCTATAAGGTTAAAGGATCTGAACCGAATAGTTTGCAATAGAGAATTGTAGTAAAAAGCTCAAAGTAGTTTGTGTTACTGTCTAGGGTGTGCACCTGACGCGAGTGTGTGCCTTAGCATAAATTTTACACAAATACAGGAAATATTAAAAAAAAAAAAAGTTGTGCATAGTTCAGTGTTTAATTTACTTCAAAGTAGGCCTACATATGCACAATGCACTTCTGCTCGTCACATTCAGTTGTATTAACAGGTAAAAATAAAATAAGCCGTTCTAGTCTGGAGCCGCAAAACATCTCTAGTTGAATTTTGGGTAAAATGGCTCTTTTAAACACTGCTTTAAAAATACACAATATTTTCAGCAAATAATGGTTACTTTTTATGCCATAAATTGAACAAAAATAAAAACATTATAGAGAACCACTCATATGCTGGTCAGTCAGACAGACAAATCAAAATCCCCATCTGACTGCAAAAAACCAGCAAAAAGATTTAGCAGACTCAGGAGTGGTGGTGCACCGTTCCACAAGACCTTCATGAAAGAGTCAGCAGAAGAAAACCTTACCCGTGTCCCCATCATAAAGTCCAATGTCAGAAGTATGCAACAGAACATCTACAGAAGCCTGATGCGTTTTGGAAACAAGTGCTGT
>JBBIGC010021221.1:0-27944 GCA_037576955.1 Lepidarchus adonis | reverse complement strand
CTCTTTCTCTCTCTCTTTCTCTCTCGCTCTCTCTCTCTCTCTCTCTCTCTCTCTGCCCATCTCTCTCTCTCTCTCTCTCTGCCTCTCTTTCTCTCTGCCTCTCTCTCCCTCTCCCTCCCTTTCTCTGCTGTCCTTTCATTTTCATCCGGAGAAACATCAGCTTGTTTCATTTGCCCTGTTCCTCTCTCCATTTGGCTGTAGTGTCCCAGGGCAAAAGAGGAAAGACTCTGACAAGGCAGCTATTATAAAAGTGTGGGAGCTGGAGAACAGAGTGTTAGTGTGAGCAAGCATCAAACAGCAGCCTGTGTGTGTGTGTGTGTGTCACCCCAGCCCTCAGTTGCTTTTACTTTCTCACTTGTCTGAAGGCAATAGGAGCTGTGTTTTCTATTCTCAGCAACACAGTTGCTGTGTAATGCATAAAGGGTGTGTGGGGAAAGTATATAGCATTGGTATCAATATTTCCTTGTTAGCGATTTCCTTATTCATGTGTAATGAAAAAATAGGACACCAAAATTGATCTCTATGCCACAATTCAGTTTATTTATTTATATATTTTTTAGATTTTCAGTATTGTGTATTGCAAGTTGTTGTTGCAATAATGCTGTAATGCTTATCACAAATCACACATTTTGTTGCATATTAAATATTGTCATTCTTTTGCATTGTTTTGCTAGTGTTTCCCTCCCCTATGGTGCATTGTACGCAGACATTTTTTGTGTGCATTAGTAGCTCTCTAGGGACTTTCACTGAGCTGCTGTCTATTAGAACAGAGCACAATACGCAGACTCAGGAAAACAGCACTTAACCAATCCCTATGCACCAGGCACCAGACTGCCGTTCACTTCCTCTCCCTCACAGCCCTCACTCAATGAACTCTCTGACCTTGGGCCCGATTTGAAGGAGGACAAAGAGGGAGTTTTTCATGTACCAGGTAAAATCTGAATACATTACAGTAAGATGTGTTGTTATTAAATAAAAAAAAAATCAGGACCATGATTTTTTTTTTATCAATATTGAGATCACAGTGATTCAACATGATTTTTCATTGACTTTGAGAACATCATGCATTTGTTTCACAAATTTGAAAGCATTAAAGCATTTCCTATGATTTTTAATATTGTTATATTGAGTATAATTCAGCTGAAAAACAAAAATAATGTACAAAGATTGTCAGTCTATCCATCTGTCTAAAATAAGATTAACTGTGTTGTGAAAGTGTGCTGACATTACAACATACTGAAAAGTATGATATAATAAGAAAGACCAGTAAATTTAGATAAAATATTTTGTTGTGCACTGCCACAGCATCCTGAAAACTCAAACATTCTCCAACATTTTGGTAAACTGTTCAGTGTATTTCAGTTATTATATGCTCTATTTGAGGAAAGTTAACAACCAGATGTTCAAAAGTAATGGAAAATGAATGTTGAACTTTAGCATAATACAAAAAATATTATTCTACTTCTAAAATGCACTGCAAAAATCACTTTATTCCTGTAGCAAAGAAGATTTTTTTATTTATATGATTTGTTCAGAAGTCATAGGCACTTACATAGATGCCTTTTGCTACAAATTAGGGCTAATTAATGAATTAATAAAAATAACATTCTAAATTATGTTGCCACAATTATATTACATTATATTATTATTATATTATAATCTTTTGTGAATTAACATCAATAAATGTAGAATGCAATGACAATGTCAGTAAATGTCAATGTATTCTGACAAAAGGAGGTACTTTTAGTGCTACTAAAGTAACTAATTCAGAAATTACCTGAGTATTGCCATACTATGGGGGTCATGCCTTTACATGAACATGAGGCCATTTTCTCATCCTTCTGCTTCACTATCATTTAGAGGGAAAGGCTGCCAAATACAGCGTACGCTTTGTCTGACCCTGTGCCAACATTATCTTCCTCTTGCTGCACCCTGGCACCTTCTTGCTCTACTGGTTTCTCTTTCTTGCATGGATGGTAAAAAGACATACTGACGTAGAGATGCCTCAGAATGCTTTAATTGTCATAATCTTGCATAAACCTAAAGCATTTTGCTCTTGTAATTGATAAAACTTTCACGTAGGTAAATGCTGACTAATTGAAATAAGCAATGACTTAATGTTTTTTTTCTTCTTCTCACATATACGCTACCCCCCCCCCCCCGCCCCCCAGCTCATTTCCATATTGTCATGGAGATGGTTTCATTTGCATGTTATTTACAACTCCTTCTGCCATTCTCAACACCATTGACTGCATGGATTCATACCACTTTTTGACCTATTCAGATAAACAGTGTTATTAAACATTTTAATACCATCTATTATTACCAGTTTAATCCAATTTATACTGAATAGCTGCTGTTTGGTCATCAAGCATAGTATTAATTATTATATTATAATATTGTGTAGGTCCCCCTCATGTGGCCAAAACAGCTCTGACTGTGCTGCACTGTGTGTTCTGAGCCTTTTCTGTCAGGGCCAGCATCAACACTTTGTGCACTAGTAGCTCTTCTGTGGGATCAGACCTGTCTGGCTGGTCTTAGTGCCCCATGTGCATTATTGAGACATGGACAATTTTTATTCTCTCCCTGGTTCACTGGTTGTCCTTGAATACTCTTAGACACCAGGAACCCTCCACAGGACCTGCTGTTGTGGAGGTGCTCTCACCCAGTGGTCTAGTAATCAAAATATAGCCCTTGTAGCATTGGCTCTATTACCATTTTTTCTTGCTTCCAGCACATCAAGAAATGAGCGTTCACTTCCTCGCTTCCTCGACTTACGACATGGTTACATTCCGTCAAGTCGAATTTTGATGTAAGTCGAAACCCCTTATTAAAGTACCTACTTTTATTGCCCTAGGGCCATTCCTCTGTCAGTCCACCAGAGGGAGACATTCACCCACCAGAGGCTCTGTACTGTACTTTTCTAAAAGTTTTATTAAAGGTACTTTCGCTTTTCATACCATAAAATAAAAAAAAATAAAAAAGGGTTTTGGGGAAGTGTTGTAACAACAAATTTTTGTAAGTCCAGGACATCATAAGTGTATAATACTGCTAGAGCTGGGCAATATGACGATATATGTTTTTATTGGGATTAATTGTGGCCATGATATTTTCTGAGCAGATTGTGATATTGTCAGTATTTTTTTTTTAACTGTTAATCTTCATGTTTTCTCTCAGAGAGCATTATTAGTCTGGCTTATGTGAACTTATTGTACTGTAGTGTGTGGAAAAAATGATAAAGATCAAGGTTTGAAGCACTTCACCCATGAAAAAGGAATTAAACTTGAACTTGGTTGCAGTTGTTGATGCAAGAGGTGGCCAAACTAAAGTTTTCCTGTAACTACTTCCTGTAGCTGGAGTTCAGTTTTTTGCATTGCTGTTGATGGAGTTTTGTTTTGTGCTTTACAGGCTTGCTTTCTGCCCAACTTTGTTCTTTTGTACATCATTCTGTGTCATTCAGATCTTTAGGCCTTAGACTGATTACCAAATGTCTTCCTCAATGATTTTCTGGTAGAGATTCTGTTAATTATATCAAGTTGGTCAGACACTGAAACAAATACTGTACGTTCTTAAATCTTCTCCCTTCCATTGCCATGCTTTACAGCTGGTCTTATTGTGAAGTATGATGTTGGCTCTAAATTAGAAATAATGTCCAGGAAACATTCTGAAAGGTTTTGGGTCAAGTTGTTGTTGGTTATTGGTTAGTATTACCGTTGCAAATTCAAATTATTATTAAAAACAGTTTATTACCGTGGTTTAAAAAACCTCATAATACATATACTCATAATACAACATCAAACAAAGTTAGCAACAATCCGCCAAATACAGGCATGCAGGCACAGCATGCAGTTGGTTTGTTTTGTGTTGGTGGAAACATGGATAAAATAATGTACTCAGTAAAACAGCAGGCAGGTTTGGAGGGTAGCATGCTGTGTGGTACCCGACTGATAAGATATTGTAGCTAGCTGGTGTAGTCAACAAGTGTGATGAAATGGCACAGACACTGTATTGAGTTTGCTCACCACCATTATAATTACCTCCTGTCCTTTGCTGTTCATGTTTTTAATACTGTGATGTTTATTAAGTCTATTAAATAATGTAATGGATGTCTGTGAATTCCAAATCCATAAAAGTTGGAAGGATGTTTAAAATGTAAATAAAAAGGAGATGGTATGCAAATCTCAGAAACCAATATTTTACAATATAACACAGAAAGCATAACATAATCAAATGTTTAAACTTAAATAAAGCTTAAAATAAGCTCAGTTTCAATTTAGTGGCAGCAAGACAGCTAAAAAAATTGGGACAGGGCCATGTTTGCGACTAGGTAGTGTTCTTTTAACAATAGTCTGTAAACATTTGGGAACTGAGAAGACCACTTGCTGGACATTTAGGAGATTAATGTTGTCTCATTCTAGTCTGGTATAGGATTCTAGCTGCTTCTATACAGACCTTTTGTGGTATTTTTTTGATGATTACACACACACACACACACACACACACACACACACTAGAGCATGGCTACCCAACCCGAACCCGATGGAACCAGATGGGTCTGGTCGGGTTCGGACAAATATTTCACAATGGTTACTCCGGTTCGGGTCGGGTTCAGGTTCGGTCACCTCAGCACAAAAACTTTTGATCATTAAAATGCTACTACACAGTGAAGCTCCAAAAGGTCTGTCTCATATGATGCAATTGTAAAAGTATTTGTTAATTAAAAAATACAATACTTTTTAATTTTAATTAAAAGTAGGGCGTACGATACGTCACACAGGATTGTTTGCTTTTTCCCTGTACACAGGGATTTGTTTCCGTAGCCATGACAACGTAGCCATGACAACGTTTCATTTAGTAGCCATATCCAAAGCTGAAGCATCATGGGAGATATACGAAAGAAATACTAACTGGGAGAAGTTAGTTTGTTTAAAGAGAGGATCATTATAATCGTTTAGCAGCGGCTGTTTTATCCAAACATTAAAATTCCAGTCGAGTTCGGACAGAAACATAAATGCAGGTTGGGTTCGGGTCGGGCTCGGTCACTGCTCTGTCAGGTTCACACAGAAAAAAGGGCCCGATCAGGACTCACACACACACACACACACACACACACACACACACACACACACACACACACACACTGGAGACAAACCTTCAAATACACCAAAATGGACACATGAGCAATTTTATTCATGCTTACATATACCTACCTAGAAATGAATAAGCTGCACATATATCAAGCATATTGTTGTTGTTATTGTGATTATTAGTAGTAGCAGTGGTAGTAGTTTTAATGTTTTTCTTCTTCTGTACAAATCACTTATGCAATTCTATGCATAATTATTCTAGGCATATATGTTGCATTGTTGTTGTTGATGTAAGTGGCAAATGGCCTCTATGCCTCCATTTTCCCTCACATTCCATGCTGTTTATTCCTTAGTTTCCTGTTTTTTTTTCCTACATCAATGAATGAATGTTCAACCATTTTCTTTATACATCTCATGTTTCCAGTGTTTTACAAGTCCTGGAGATTCTCATTAACCGCTGCCAATATTGACCTCTTACTTGGGTAGTGTAGTGCCAGCTGATGTGTGATGTGATGTGTGTCAACCCAGTTTGTAGACTGAGAATCATGCTGAAAATAACCACTGTATTACTGGCACTATGTAGGTGCATATAGATATATACAATAAAATACATGGCATCAAACATGAAATGCTTCTCATGTTTATTTCATTTTTTTCCTCATGCTATTTCTTTTTCGCTTACCATTTTTTGCAGGTGATTTAGCTCATTAAACCCCATTCATGAGTGCGTCGGGCTCCGTTTAGCAGTCATGGATGACATGGCCTCCGTTGGGAAAATTAGTGCCTCCTCCGACTCTGTTTCCACCCTGAACAGCGAGGACTTTGTCTTGGTGTCCCGCCTTGGGGACGAAACCCCCTCCACTAATAATGGCAGTGACGATGAAAAGACAGGCCTGAAGGTAAGACTGCTGGCTGAGCAGGTAGACAGCTTTCATTTATTTCCTGAGACACAAAGACACTTCATTTCTTTTGAGTGCATAAATGAATAGTATTTGGTTCTCACTCTCAGTCCTGCAGTGCCCCAACAGTAAACAGCTTGTTGTTTTCCATGCTCTGAAATACTTAATTAACCTGATGAAGGCCTTGTTCAGTGACCTGCTTGCCACACTCTTTCTTAGCAACTGTTGCGCAAGCTTTACAGAATGAAAATTCTGTAAATAACTTGTATTATTTCATATAAATACCAATATCCCTAATTTATTGTGAGTATTATATTGTTATATTGATATTGTTATTTACATGAGTGGTTTACCTATTTGCTCTGAATTTTAATTAAATAAGTAGAAGTTCCCGTTTATATTACTAATAATGTATGAGAAGAAACATAATTTTCATTACTTTAATATTTATTACCCCAAAAATGTAGACAATAACAAGGATAGCTCAAAATAACAAAATATTTCCACTTTTTGCCGCAATGACAGCTTGACAGCAACGTCTCATGCTCCTCACTAGCCTCATGATGTTGTTCTGAGGCTGCGTTCCACTCTTCCACAAGTGCTACATGCAGTTCTGCCAGGTCACGTGGGGGTGGGGTACGATCATGCAGTCTCTGCTTCAACTGGTCCCAGACCTGCTCTATGGGACATTGATGGCCATAACATATGAGGCACTCCAACTTCCTGAAGTCGAGCTGCGACAATTCTGCCACGATGTGGTGGAGCATTATCATCCATGAACAGAAAGTTAGGGCTGTGCTTACAGAATTGGGGGATGATGATGGGTTCTATGATATCTCTGAGGTAAGAACGTGCAGTGACTGAGCCATGTACAATAACCAGATCTGTTTTGCACTGACTGGTGATGCCTGCCCAGACTGTTGCACCTCCTTCACACAAACCAACCAATATGCAAATTAGTATACAAACTGGATGGAAGAGCAAGGAGAGAAATTGTAAGAGGCTACCAAGAGGCCAGTAGTTAATTTGAAAGAGTTTATGGCAAAGAAAGACAACAATTTCACAAGCGCTCCATGATTGTGGGTTTTTCGGGAGGAAAAGGAAAAAGTCACTTCCCTAGAAAAGCCACATTATGGTTTATATGAGCTTTGCCAGAATGCACCTTGAACATTATGGTCAGATGAGACCAAAACCAAAATATTTGGATTCTGTTGCAAAATGCCATCAAATTCCTGTGGAAAACCTGCTACCCTCCACCAGAAAATTGAACATGTTCAACTTTCAACATGACAATGACCTGAAGTGCACAGCAAAATTGACCACACAGTTGCTGAAGGAGAAAAAAGTGAATGTCCTCATCTGGCCCAGTCAGAGCCCAGACCTAAATCTATATGATTTAATTTGATTTCGGTTTGGGTCTGTGATAATTTCCCCAATCTGCTGCATTTTCATGAACAGTTGCTGAGCACTGAAAACTTTTAATCTACACTATAATAAGAACTCGCCACTTTAAATATTATTTATTAGTGCCTTTATTTACTTTTTTGTATTATAATAGTAATTTTAATTTCTGCTAGTATTATTTTACACTTTTATTGTTTTACTATTTAATTCAACTTTATTAATATTTATGTTGACTGCAATTTTTGAGAGTTTGAGTCCATTGTTTCATGCACATGATGTGTGTATGTGTGTGTGTATGTACAGTGCCCTCCAATTATTGGCACCCCTGGTTAAGATGTGTTAAAAGCCTTAAAATAAATTCAAATTTCATTGCAGAAACATACTCTCATACTGACAATTGTAGAAAATCGTAACCTTCAACTCAGGTGAACTTTAAAGAAAAAAAAACATGACACATACATATTATTTTTCATGAAATCACTTGTTCCACAATTATTGGCACCTCTAAAATTTCTTAGGCAATAAATGTAATGTAAAATATTTCTGTTATTTCTACAATACTTTACAAAGTTGATCAGAGTATCTAGGAACATTTTAATTAGTAATTCATCATTTCCTGTTTCCCTGGGGTATAAATATGATGTGACACTCTTCAACATGAGAAAGACAAAGGAACACGCCATTCACGTAAGTCAGATGTGTGTCAGCTTTCACATGTCAGGCAATGGCTACAAGAAAATAGCCACTCACCTCCACCTGCTCATATCTACTGTCAGAGGAACCATTAAGAAGTTTATACAAATGGAACCTTGGTAAACAAGCCTGGACAATGACACATTGTCCACATATTTTTCCACCTTGCAAAGTGAGGACGATGGAGAGAAACAAAAAGTTCTCCAAAGCTCACTGTTAAAGAATAGCAAGAAACTGTAGCATCTCAGGGTCACAAAGTCTCAAATGACCATCAGGCTCTGTCCACAGGAAAAATAACTTCTCACTCACAATCATAAAGGCAAACATCTGAAGTTTGCGAAGTGGTTCTGGGGCTTCAACTGGGACCGTGTACTTTGGTCAGATGAGACCAAGACAGAGCTTTTTGGCAACAAACAGTGAGTCTGACAGAACAGCATGCAGAAAAGCACCTCATGCCCACTGTGAAGTATGGGGGAGGATCAGTGATGCTGTGGGGCTATTTCTCTTCCAGACGCCCTGGGAACCTTGTTAGTGTGCATGGCATCATGAATGCTTTGAAATACCAGGACATTTTAAATCAAAATCTGGTGGCCTTCGAAAGCTGAAGATGGGTCATCACTGGGTCTTTCAGCAAGATAATAAACGTCGCCAAATCTACACAGAAATAGTTCATCAGACACAGAATCAAGCTCCTCCCATGGCCATCTCAGTCCCCAAGCCTCAACTCCACTGAAAACCTGTGGAGTGAGCTGAAGAGGAGAGTGCAGAGGAGAGGACACAGGTCGCTGGATGATTTAGAGAGATTGTGCAAAGAGAAATGGTGGAAGATCCCTCTTTCTGTATTCTTCCATCTTGTGAAACATTATAGGAGAAGATTAGGTGCTGTTTTTTTGGCAAAAGGGGCTTGTACAAAGTATCAACATCAGGGGTGTCAATAATTGTGGAACAGGCGATTTTATGAAAAATGTTTTTTTCTTAGTCTGGAATTTTTTTTTCAGTATGAGAGTATGCTTTTGCAATAGAAACTGAATTTATTTTAAGGCTTTTAACACATCTTAACCAGGGGTGCCAACAATTACGGAGGGCACTGTATATATGTGTGTGTGTGTGTTTATATAATATAGTTATTGAAGCTTATGAAAGTTATTTATAATGTATTATGACCTGCAAACCAGATAGATTTGAAGTGGTATGTTATCATTGAAGCTGAAGAAATCCTCTCTTGTATTCACAAAGGTTTTGGTTTTCTGAGATGTGCAAGACAGACTCATAAACATGTTTGTAGTTCCTTCTCACACACAAGCATGTGTCATTCCTGTGTTTTTAGCATCTCTTCACTGTCCCCATTGAGACCTGCCTTTCTTCTATCTTTGGTTTATGCCGTCAAGTCATCTGAACTTCAGTTTGATTTGCACTATAGCTTTCTTCAGGGTGAAAAAGTCATGAGAATGATACATAAGCACACACTTTAAGGCAATGGATTGAATAGGAACTCCCTGTTTACCCCTTTGTTGGATTGTTCTGGAAGACTGTGCACATTGCCCTGTTTCTGTTTTCTGTTCTTTCATCCAGCACCTTGTCTGAAATCTCTCTTTCTTGTCCTTGCCATCTTTGCTCATGTGCTTTGTGTGGGTTTTGGTCATTTCTGTGCACTTTGTTCATCTTTTCTTTGAATTGGAGAGGGACATACTGCCCTGTTCTGCTTCTTCTTCTATCCAGTCCATCTGTGTGAGTTCTGTCCCTGTGAAAATTGCCCGTGGCTTATTTATCCCATCATTGTAACTTTATTATTTTTGTCTCGGTAGCACACGGTATCTCCTTTACCCTGGACCAGCCCTTACCGGCCACTAGAGGGTGCTCAAGGATCAGTCATTAATTTACCCAATCACTTTTCAGACCTTTTCAAGCCTGAATATAAGACAGCGCAGATACTTTTCTGATTTGCTTTGATAGATATTTGGACAAACACATCAAAGAAAACACATGCAGCATGTGATCCAAGTACTGGTGGCTGTGATACCTCTCAGCATCGAAAGTTTTCCATTAATTCATGCTTCTCCATGTTCTCCCACTGTGTTCCACCTCTGGAAGAGGCTTTCTAAACCTCTTGTTTGTTACACAGGTGATTTCTGAGGAAGGGGTCAGCTTTAAGGTCAGTCTCTCTCTCTCTCTCTCTCTCTCTCTCTCTCTCTCTCTCTCTCTCTCTCTCTCTCTCCTTTCTTTTCTTCCTTCCTACCATGCTTTTGCTTTACCTAGATCTTTCTCTTTGTGATTCTGTGACCGTCCATGTGCTCTGTGTTTGATTAGCTGTTGATTTCCTTCCCTCCCATCGTTTTGATTGGCCCATATATTGGAATGGTGTGAGCTACAGCTGCATTGCTTCATCTTTACACCTTTTGTGTCCACAAAGGGTCATCGCGTCCGAATAGTCACTCCCCTGCATAAATGAGTTTCTGTGCATATCTCTTGTGTATATTTATCCTATTTCCTACCAGTTATAGCTCCCTCATATGCTGCACCTACATCCTAGTATACCCACAGTAGCTCCAGACTAGCCTCTGTGCTGCTTCATGCCAGCTTCCTCCAGCCTGCAACACTTTTCGGATATGTTTTTCTGCAGCTGAGGTCTATACAGAAAGCAATGTGACAGAAAAGAGGTATTGGCATGTGATACACGTGTTAATGCGAAGGCAATTGTGTTCTAAATTATCCCGTATCATTCCTTGCAATTGTCTGGGAAACTGTACACACTCTCAGGTGATATTTTTGTCAATTTGCTACTCTTTTAATCAGCACAACTTCAGTTGATGCTTATGACTGATTGACAACAAGAGTAATCCATCCTTTCTCAGGCTGTATCTCCTCTTTCCGAACTTTTATCAGCATCACAAGCAAAATCTAAAGCTTAACTTATACATGGAGTTCAGTAATAAGCGCCAATCATCAGGGGAGATGATCACAGGTATAAAAAATTATAATAAGTAATCAAAACAGCTTCTTCTTCAAAGTTTTCTCATGTGGGGTTAAAGTACATATCATTAATGGTGTGGTGTGTGTCTACAATCGCATTGGGATTGCACTTTTTTTGTATGTCCTGTATGTTGCACTGTGATTCATGGAGAAAATTCTAATGTCACTATGTATGTGTACACAGCTACTGATGACAATGATGTTTATAGAAAGTTTAAACTTTTAAAAAGTCAGTAGATGAGCATTATCAATTTTAGTTAAAAAAAATTTCTAATTCTCATTATGTTTATTAATCTCTTGTGGGCTTTTGAAAGAATGGAGCTTTTCTCCTTGGAGTTGCTACTTGGTTATGTTATATTCCATCACCTGCACACTTGATTTAACTCAAGGCAGGATTGCTGAACCCAACCAGACAAAGATGCAGTTTCATATTTTTGCATGAATAATTGTTTTTCTTTATTCTCTTTATGTTTTCATTAGCAAATAAATGGGCTTAAGGTAAACACATGCAAAATTGCCCACATTAATTGCTCTGAAGATTTTGCAGTGTTGTACCATAGTCTTTTATATGTAATATTGTGTGTGTGTGTGTGTGTGTGTGCGCGTGCGCTGTTGTTGTGCAGATTGTGGGGAACGGCAGTGAACAGCAGTTGCAGAGGGAGCTGGAGGATGTGCTTATGGACCCTTCGGTGGCTGAGGTGACTCCCAGACTGCACCATGTGGGCGAGGGGAACCAGGCCTACCCCACCACTGTTGCTCCACCACTACCTTGCCCTACACCCACAAAACTGGAGATGGTGCTACCTGTTCAGGGCGCGCAGGAAGGTGAGTTTCAGTGAAAGGCCAGAGAACAGTAAGCTTTCTCTAATGCAGTGTATCACAGTCTTGCTCCCTAGAGCACCTGTCTCTTGGTGTGTTTCTACTGAATCTTCTAATACTAAAAATGTTCCTTTTTCTAAAGATGGTGGAACAGATATGCAAAGAAAAAAAAAACAGAAAGAAAATCTTTCAATTTAGAATTTTACAAACACCAATTCAAAATTTAATTTAAATACTTGTATTGTTTATAAAAACTTAATTGCTTTACATTCATTTAAATTTAACTTTAATATTTTAAAAAGTGTGAGTGTGGTGTGAGTGATAAAAAGGCTTCAGCATTGATTGGCTACTATTCGTGTGAAATAGTGTCTCATGGGCAAGACATTAAATGAGGCTAAGAAACGAGAGCAAACGGCACAGAGAGAAGAGATCGCAGTGGAGCCACAGTAGCGCACACTGTAATTACTTTATATCTGTGATCGTCAAAATTAGCCTCACTGTTAAGAGACCTGTTACTAATTAAATGTTAGTTAGATGCTGCAATTTGTCACCTTTTTCACCCATAATGAGTTTGTATCCCTAAATTATCTTTCCAGAGTAAAAGTACAATTTTGTGATGAATTTCCACTAGGTGTATTATCTTCTCAATACTGATATCAGTGGCATGACTGAACAAATGCTGTAATTGAGTACTGGAATTCTACCCTTTTGTTCTTTTTTTTGTCCAGATGAGGATTCGGTGTCGAGCCCTGGTACACCGGTGCCAGATGAGGACAGTGTAGTCTTCAGCAAGCTAACCTATCTCGGCTGTGCGTCCGTGAACGCCCCCCGCAGTGAGGTGGAGGCACTGCGTATGATGAGCATCCTGCGCAGCCAGTGCCAAATGCCACTCGACGTCACCCTCTCTGTGCCTGGAGTCTCCGAGGGAACAGTCAGGTAAAGACAAGGAGGATGTGTGCACATGTGTGCATGTGTGTGTTGGTTTTCAAACTGCAAACAAATCGGTATAACATGCTATGCATCTGTATAAAATATGAAGCCATATCATGTTTATGCAAAATCTGATTAATTCTAGCTTGTTTCCAAATAGTTTTTGTATACATTATTTAAATACAAATTTAAAAAGGAGTTTTATGTTTGTAAGTAAATGTAAGTAAACATTGTTGAAGTTGCTGCTATGTTAACACATTTACAAACACATCTACCTCCTCAGCCTCTAAGCTAAAGCCACACCTTGTTCAGATCTTGGTCCCATAACTGGACACATTTGCGAATCATTGTAAGCGCTAAATCTTACACAGTGTCTCCAACACAGCCCAGCTTCGCTTATCATAAACAAAACGTTTTGTTCTCTTTCAAGGGCACAGCACCGATAAGAACAAACAAACAAACACACACACACACACACACACACACACACACACACACCGGAGCATGCATCAAACAAACGGCATTTAAACACGTCAACATGTGTCCGTGTGAGTCATGTCACGTGGCTCTGAACACACCCATTGATACACCCATAACACACCCATTGACATGCCCATTATGCGCCCATGCATCTTCATCTCCATAAAAATCCCACACACACACTAACAAACTGTGCTCAGATCTCATTCAGGATCCCAAAATAGTAGAATTTTGACTTTCCACAAACTTTTAACTTGTAACTGCAATTTTTCTCTCTGTCGAATAAAATCTTTGAAATCAATTTAGCGACCTGACCTCTTCCTGAAAGGATTCAATGAGGTTTTTTGATTATCTCGATGTATTAAAAACACCACTCCAAAGGTTAGTTTATGGGCCCGTAAGCATAAAGAAATGCCTCTGTTTTTTCTTTTGCTCTCTCAGGCTTCTGGACCCTCAGAGCAGCACAGAGATCTCCAACTACCCCATCTATAAGATCCTGTTTTGTGTTCGTGGTCACGACGGAACACCAGAGAGTGACTGTTTTGCTTTCACTGAGAGCCACTACAATGCTGAGATCTTCCGTATCCATGTCTTCCGCTGTGAGATCCAAGAGGCGGTGAGGATCTACTATGGTTTTAGAATGTGCCATAACAAAGGAAGTAATGCCAGCATTCTTGTCACCACCATAAACCTATAAATATCCTAAATATAAATATGTAAATATGTCTGTTTATTATTATTGTGCCATAAACTGGGCCTTTTATTTTGTCAGTAGTGGACTGAAGTTTCTGTGGTGTAATTTTTTACTCAGAAGGGGGCGCACAAGTTGTTCCTGTTTTTTTATTTTATTCTATTACTATCCCACCTCAAACTCCAAGTGTTTGTTTGTTGGAATTGGATTTTAATGCAGATATGGTTTAAATTACCCCCTTGTGGTGGTACAGCTAATCCACACACTCACACACACACAAACACACACAAAAGAGGCAATCAGTTGACAGTTACAGAGTTACAGCCAGAGGCTAAATCATAGAGGGAGAATTGATGTGCTTTGTGTTTGTGCGTTCTTGTAAGAGAGAACCCCAAAAAGGCAGGGATGATGAATCAGCACAGCTTGTGTGTTTTCACATCAGTAATAATCAGAAAGGAACAGCTGAGCTGTACATTGAGGTTGTGTAGATGATCTCAGGGCCTTACACTCATTGCTCCACAACTGTATCAGCACAAAATGTGGTAATGGCTGAGATGCCTGCAGCAGAGCATGTGACACTGTGTATTTTGTGTGCATGTGTGTCCACAACAGGTCAGTCGAATCCTCTACAGCTTTGCCACAGCCTTCCGGCGATCAGCCAGTAAGGCACCTCTCTCGATGCAGGCTCCACCCCTCACCCCAGACAGTGACATCTTTACCTTCACCGTCAGTCTGGAGATTAAAGAGGATGATGGGAAGGGAACCTTCAGGTGAATCTGATTAACTTTTCACTCTTGTATCGGAAGGTTTATGATAATATTTATAAGCAATGCATTTGTTGTTTGTGTAATTGGAAATCCAATGCACCATACATTGTGTGTACATTGTCATTGCGAAATTGGTGTCTGCAATATTGATTTTGGAGAAGGTTGCAATATGCAAATGAGGCTTTAACCAATTACAATACTTCCAAGAACTTTCATGCAACAAGCTTTGGGATTAACTGATGCTGTTTTCCATATATGGACTGTGTGGTTGGGGGAAATTGTGAAGTTTCAATTATTATTATTTTTTAAAATCGTGATACAGATGCTTTAACATCCTGAAAAACATTGCAATCACAATATGTGGCTGTTCATTTGCAGTACTAATGTTTTATCCATATTGCAGCCCAAAATGAGATTAAAATGTAGTCTTACATATTTTAGGGATTCTATTTATATTTCTAAGTCTGAATTCGCCTGTACTGGCAGCATGATTAAACGAAGTTCCTCCTGGATAAATATGTACATTTACGATTGCATTTATTCATTTGGACGATGTCCAAAGGGAGTTTCAAGCTACAGGAACAAGCAAGCATTTTATTTGTACATGACAACACTGGTGGTGTAAGTGGTACATTACTATCTGGGAGTACTTTGAAGAAGTCAACACATTCCTATTGGTCATTTAATGCACATGGCAAGTGCTACAGCCTATGTGTGGGAAATGGATGCATGTATATTGGCTTTTTTACGGAGTGCTTAAGTCACTCGCTCTATACGCTGGAGACTAGGGCTTGCATACTGATGCTCTAATTTTAGACACATTTACTACCTTCAAGGTAGTAATTATTTTGTGCATGTGCATATTGCAATGAGATCTGTTAATTGAGCTTTTAAAGAAAACTCTGTAAAAGTACAGTTAATAATGCAGCCCTGAATTACCTCATTCAATGCGTCTGAGTTATTGACCTTCACACAGATGGGCCTGGACATGAAGCCAAAGTGCTCTTTCACACCAACAACTCTTTTAGGCCTCTGACAGATGTCACTATAGATTTCTTTGTGTTTATTATGAAGGGACAATGCATTGTGAGAAACCCCATTGGGATTTATTGTACCATGTCTGTATCACAACACACTATCCCTATTATTATACGAATACGCACCAAAATGAGAAATATAAACCTTTCCAACGTATTTATATGAATAGATTTTATTGCAGTTTAGTGGCATGTGCTAAGTAATATAGTTTTGCGGGTTTTGGTCATCTCTTAGCAAAGCACTAATCCTTTTTGCTTTTTCTTCACCGGAATTTTCCCCCCTTTCCTGGTTCTTAAATTGGAGCTGCGCCAACATTGCAATGTCCCATATTTGCAGAAAATAATAAGTTATATTAAAACGGTCATCCATGTTTGCTAAGCAATTTCCCTCAGGGACAATAAAGTTTTTCTGATTCTGATTCTCTGATAACTGCACTAATGGCAGAATGATTTGAAGCCACGAATCTGGAGCACAAAACACGTCCCCCTGGCAATGGGCATTATTCATCTGCAGTGGGCATTATAAAAAAATAATAAAGCCCCACGACCGGGACACCTTACTATTCAAATTCAATGAAGTTTTCATCTGCGTTCTGGTGAGCCGTATAATAACATGTTAACATATGGAATTTTGCTGATTTCACTTTGTGCAATAGCAGCTGTGTTCATTAGCTGCATGCTAATTTTGCATCATGCATGAAGTATGCTGTTATTCATTAATGCAAGGGCAACATGAAAGCCTTTACAGTTCAAGGGAGGAGGCAGAGAGAGTGAGTAGGCAGTGAATGTACATGATGTTCAGCAACAATATTCAGCCCAAAACTCAATGTCTGTTGCCTTACTAGGGTTTACTGGCATAATCCTATTGAAACACTTGCTGCCAAATATAGTCTTTCCATGAAGACATTTTGTGTCTGAAGTTTGCTGCTTTAGATTTAAAGTGTAGCTGCATGACGCATAAAGCTAACAATCCAGCAACAACCATCAAACTGTGGCCCTAAATCATCACACATTTGCCTCAAACTGTGCCAACATGTTCAGCAATCTCTAAAAAACTGAAACCAGGGGTACCCAGCCCCAGTTCTGGAGAGCCTGTGTCCAGCACAGTTTGGTATTTTCCCTTATCAAGCACACATGATTGAACTCCCTGTTATTTGGCAGGTTTTTGAGTGCACTGGACACCGGCCTGTCAGGAAGATGTTTAGGCACCGCTGGTCTAAGCTCTTTGGCCCTATGCCTAAATTTTCCTTGGAATCAATAAAGTAACCATCCGTCCCCCCATCCATCCATACATACATACACATCCCTCCATCTATCCACCCATGTGAAAAAAATAGGACACCCTGTTAAAGCCAGTGTGTTTGTGTAATATTCTTGGACATATGGATATTTAATCTAAATTTTACCAATACTGGGAGATTAAAGTAATACAACTAAACCATTAAAACTCTGAAGAAGAATTTTCTGTAAAAGGTAATTCTACAAATATGCAATTTTTGGAATAAATTTGGACACCCCCACCTTTATTGCTAATTAAAATGGCTCAAATCATACACGGGTGTAACACATCAGGTGCACATGATTAGCATTTTGAAGGAGGTTTGCCCTATTTAAAACATAGACATTTAGTTTGGAGTGTTTCTAAAATTTAAGGTAAGATTAAAAGAGCTACCTGAAGGCTTCAAAAAGAAAATTGTATAAGCGTATAAGTCTGGTAAGGGATTAAAAAATATCTCAAAAGAATTTGCAGTCATCCATTCCACTGAATCTAGTCTATAAGTGCCAACCTGTCCAGGTCTGGCCGTCCAAGCAAGTTCACCCCGAGAGCAGACTGCAAGATGCTAAAATAAGTCTCCAAACACCCTCAAATGTCATCATGGGACCTACAGCAAGTTCTTACTTCTGTTTATGTGAAAGTCCAGGTGTCTACAATCAGAAAGAGACTCCACAACTTTAACCTGCATGGGAGGTGTGCAAGGAGGAAACCTTTACTCACTAAGAAAAACATCAGGGCTAGACTGAAGTTTGCCAGAGAGAATGTAGACAAATACCCGGATTTTTGGAATAAGGTTGACAGATGAGTCTAAAATTGAATTATTTGGACACTAGAACAGAAGACATTTGGTGTAAACCAAATACAGCATTTTAGGAAAGGACCTCATACCTCATAACTGTGAGGCATGGAGGTGAAAGTATATCAGTTCAGCAGGACCTGCCCAGCTCACAATCATAGAATCCACCATGAATTCTGCCGTATATCAGATGGTGCTGGAGAAACATGTTAGAACATTGAAGCTGAAGTGGAACTGGACACTGCAACATGACAATGACCCAAAATAATACAAGTAAATACACCAAGGACTGAAGGCTGAAAATGAAGAAATGGAGAGTCCTGCAGTGGCAGAGTCTAGGCCCTGATCTTAATCCCATTGAGAAGCTGTGGGGTGACTAGAAACAGGTTGTACATGCAAGAAACCCCTCAAACATCTCACAGCCCAAAGAATTCTGCATCAAGTAATTGGGCAAATCTTCCTTAGACCAATGTCTGGTAGATGGCTACAAAAAGCACCTCACTTTGGTTTCAGCCAAAGGTTGTAACACTAGCTAGAGGGTAAGGTGTCCTAACTTTTTCACATTTATGTTGATATTTTTAATTTCATTCTTAAATTGAGGTTAGTTTTGTTGTTTAGCTGCAATTATATCACATTTTAAACAAGTTTAGACATTAATATGTAAACATTTCTTAATAAAGAACAGAATATTTAATGGGGTGTCCTAATTTTTTCACTCTACAGACATGCATATATCCATCCATCTATCCATAAATACATATATACAGCTATCCATAAATATATTTCTAAAGGTGATATTGACATTAAATTCTGATGTCAGTAACAGCCCATCCAATCCACATATGCAAAGAAATCAAACCATAGATGTTGGCATAGGTTACAGAAGAATTTTTAAACTACTGAAGGTTGCATTGAGCACTGTTGGGGCCAAAATCCAGAAGTGGAAAGAACATAATTTCACCATAAACTGGCCACGACCAGGTTCTCCCTGCAAGATTTCAGACAGTTATTAGCAGCTACAATTGTTTTAAAGAAAGCAATAAGTAATACACCCATGTATGGACATTCACCTTGAAAGACTATTGCTGAAGAAAAAGCATGTTGAAGCACGTTTACAATTTGCTGACGAACATACAGACAAGCCTGTGAAATACTGGGAGAATATGTCACCATGAGACCAAAATTGAACTCTTTGCATGCCATAAAACACACATGTTTGGAGGTGCATTTTATGTATGCATTTTATTTCTAAAACACTTTGCATAAAAGATCTCAGTGCTACACAGATAAAACAGTAAAAAGAGAAGTGATAAAAAAGACAAAAGCAATGATAAAACACTCCAAAAAGTACAATTTGTAGTTAAACTTTATACACTATCCTGAACCAGAAAGTTTTTAGCTGTTTTTTTAAACCATCCACAGTCTGCTGTGCTCTCATGGCCTCGGGAGGAGTGTTCCACAGCTGCCACAAATGCTCGGTCGTCCCGTAAGTTTGGTTACGGGTGGGCAGAGGCGCTGGGAATTCATGGGCCGTAGATGACTATTTGTAGTTGGTTATGGTGTCAGGAGTTCCTTCAGGTAAAGAGGTGCATTTCCAAGTATACACTGGTGGGTGAGTAAACAGAGTTTGTTTTCAATGCGGAGATGGATGGGGAGCCAAAGGAGTGTGTGCAGGATTGGAGTTTTATCTCTAGTGGTGAGAGATTATAGTGCTATTGGGGGAGTGTTAGGTAGTAGGTGGAATTGGAGAAGAGTGAATTGGGCAGAAAATGGGTAAAAGTCTAGAAAGAAAAAAAGAAGCAAAAACTAGACCTCAGGACTGCTGCTAATGGCTTGGAGGTATTTCTGTGTAAGAAACTACACAAAAATGCTGTTTTTTGTGTAGTTTGTTGTGTAGATTTCCATTGATTGTGAATAATTTTGGCTAATCTTGGAAGTAAAGCGTTATTAATTAAAAATATTTCAGTTAGCGTTCCACTCCACTTGTTTTGAAATGTGTTTGGCGCTTTAGCAGCCGTAAATTGCCGGGTTCAGCCGCTCTCCTTTTGACCTCTGCAGGCTCTGTTCCATGGGCTGAGAGACGGAGGCAGATTTTCCTACAGAATCAGCAACACTATCACAGAATTTGGAAAACAAGCCAAGTTTATTTTTAGTTTTTACCTCAGAACCATGCTGTGCTCCTCACTGTGTGGCATTTGAGGGAGAGTGTGTATGTGTGTGTGTCCGGTTGAGTGAGAATGGGAAGGTACAGTATGAGGTTGTGTGTGTATGAGAGCCCTTTTCACACAAAATCTGGGGCATTTTCAGGATTCTTTTACCAATAATGTTTAGGATTTACATTGTTCACACGTGCAGCGCTGAAGTGGTACTTTACCAGGATGCAGCTGTTCATATATGCCCACTAAATACAATGTGACATCCTCAGCTTGTGTAGTCAACAAGTCTTTCCTTCCTGAATCTTGTACACAAATACACTCCTGTGGCTTTTCTCACAAGTAATCTGAAAGCTCTACTCCAGCTCTACTTTTTTTTTTTTTTTTTGCTGTCCCAGCTGTTTCCCCGTATGTACAGTTGTTGCCATGCACAGGTAGATTCCTATGTAGAAATAGACACAAAATACTGTCATTATAATCACTCCAAAAATTAACCTAATCGTTCTTCTTCAGAAACATTAACACTGCAGAATGGTTGTTCTTGGCTGGATGAATCTAGACATATAATTATATAAGAATTGTGGTCTAACCAGCATGACTACTGTTTATATATTTACAATGTGTTTGTGCAATCATGTGTTTTCCTGGTGCATGCTTTGCAGAAAAGCTGAAGGAGTTTGAAATTTGCAGTAACACAAAATCAGTTAGCGCCATTTTTAATTACGATGTAAAATTTTAGCAAAACCAGTTGTGTATAGCTACCAATATATTACAAGAACTACTATCCACTGACTGTAAATATAGAACTGTTTATGTAAGTAAGTAAATGTTTATTTATGAAGCATATTTCACAGAACATATTTCTCACAGTGCTGTACAATAAAAGGGAAGTGTACACAAGAAAATTATATAAAGAATTATATAAGGAAATATGAGAAAATGGTTCAAATCTACGGTTGGGACCCAAAGACCTGCCTAAAGAGTATTTGGGCCTTGAACTCCTTTGGAACAACAGACAAAAATGTGCGATCCCCATGTGTCCTTAGCCTGGTGTGTAGAACTGAAAGGAAACCAAGTGGATCTCTGTGATCTTCCAGTCATATGAAAGGACAGTAGGTCTCTGATGTATTGGGGAGCTGATTCATAAAGGGCTCTATAAGTGAGGAGTTTGTACTGGATCCTAAAATCCACTGGCAGCCAGTGTAGCAAGGAAAAAATGGGGGTGATGTGAGTTCATTTGTGGAGTTACAAGTCCGTCTCTATCTGGAGGAGGTTAAGACCAGGTTTCCTCAGACAGTTACAAAAGTCAACATGTGGTGCTAAGGGCATTCAGACAAATCCTAGACCTTAAAGATGATTTTGTTGGTGTGTGGAGGAATCATATTGAGTTTGTATGCATTAATGTTTTATTAATATCATGCAGCTATAACAGAGTTACTCTACATTTAACAGTACACTTCAAAGTGCTGCTTCTCCATAAAAATGAGTTGTGTAACATGTGATGCTGCTTGGTTCATCTGATAGTGCTCTTTATTAGTGCTGTCCTGACAAGGCCTCATGCCTTGGCGCCAAGTGTCCTCACAGGGTCAGAATGTGGGCATCACCCTCGTCACCCAGCCTGCACATGCACGCACGCACACACGCACACACACACAGAGAACGACTGTCAGCACCTATATGAAGTGGGGTGTAGTTCTGTAATTATTATTACTATACTAACAAAACAAAAAAGGAGTTGGGGAATTTGTCAGTGTCTATAAATTTATTTTATAGACAGTTTTAGAGGACACTTGATGTCTAGAAGGACCAAGCAGTGATTAATGAGGTATTTCTCCTCTAGTGTGTGATGCAAATCATCATAAAACCCTTTTTTTCTTGTAATCATGGTGATGTTGAGATTTCACTGACAAGATGACTGTGCAAGCAAGACTGTCCCATTGCAGATACTGTATTATTTTTATTTATTTTTTCTCAGGGCTATGTCCTTAACAATGTAAATGAGCATCAGTTGTATACAAGCCTGAACTGAATTTCTTGCTCCATTTAAACTTTTGTACACATTTGTCCTGTCTTTAACAGTGCTGTGTCAAAAGACAAAGACAGACAGAGCTTCAAACTTCGTCCTGGGATGGACAAGAAGATTGTTATCTACGTCCAGCAAACATCCAACAAAGAGTTGGCAATTGAGAGGTCTGTCTCCTGCAAATATTCTTCTCTGAGTTGATATCAGAACCTTGACTTGCGTTAGGCGTTACTCATTAAGTGAACTCTGAGTGGAAGTACTAGGGGTTTTGATTAGACAGTGTGTCTGTATTTTAACTAAGACACTTACAGACTCAGGGTGTTCCAATGCTGCATGGTGTCTACATGTTATTTTAGCATAAACAATGTTCAAAACAATGGTGGAATCCAATGTGTGAGCTGATGGACAGATGGCTAAATGACATGTTAAGGTGCACTACCCCACAGCCTCGAAGTGGTTGTTTCTTGCCATGTTTTACATGGTCATATGGCAGTTGTCCAATCCTACTCTGTAGTGTTGGTTTTTAGTTTCTTGTTACAGTAATGTGTATGTTTATTACAGGTGTTTTGGTCTGCTCTTAAGCCCAGGGAAGAATGTGCGAAACAGTGATATGCACCTGCTAGACCTGGTAAGTAGTTGATTCCTGTCTGTCATATTCCATTACAGTCATCTCACTGACTACCTGACATCATCTCCCTTCTCCTGTTCTCTCTAGGAGTCGATGGGGAAGAGTTCAGATGGTAAATCTTACATTATCACTGGGAGCTGGAATCCCAACACGCCTCATTTTCAGGCTGTGAATGAAGAAACACCCAAAGGTACATACACATCCCCAAATACACTGTATGAATGAAACTGAAGCATCAGCAGCCGCTTTGTTACAAAGTTAGACAATTAAGTATTTAATTTTATAATGGATGGTTTTAGTGCTTGTTTTATGATCAAAATCTTCTGTGGTCTCTCACTTAAGTTAAATCATTTAAAGATGTTTATGAGCAGTTAGTCTGTGGTATTTCATGACATTTTTACGAGTACATTTTTGTGAGTCTAAACCCTACATATAAATATTTTTTAATAATTAATGTAAATGATGGATGTTTATAATTATGTGGTTTATGATACGGGTAAATTTATAAAAGATTTGTGTGTGTGTGTGTACGTTTGTGTTGTGGATGTAGATAAATTTATGTACATGACGACAGCAGTGGACCTTGTGATTACTGAAGTGGAGGAGCCAGTGCGTTTCCTGTTAGAAACACGTGTCCGAGTGTGTTCACCCACTGACAGACTCTTCTGGCCTTTCAGCAAACGCAGCTACACTGAGACCTTCTACTTGAAACTACGACAGGTAAACACATATACACACACTTCACAATACTCCACACCGCATAAAGTACACAATGCTTACTTTTAATGTTGTACCCTACAACAAGTTTTGTTTTGCAATGCAATCGTGTACTATTACATAAAGTGTAATCTTTATGGAATAGTGCTTGTCTCTATTGTACCAAATAAATGAAATAAACAAATAATTCACACTTTTCAACTGGTTAACTAGCATTTATCTTTACATGAACAGTGTGATAGGAAGTAGTTTGTAATACATTGGGTAAAATAAGTATTGAACACGTCACCAATTTCTAAGTAAATAGTAAAAAAGTGAATGAAACATAAACATATCAGCAATAACAGCAATAAACCGTGCACAGGGAACTAGGTCAACACAACACAGCCCCCACTTTCTCCCATCCCTGTACACACGCACGCACACACACGCATGGAAGTCCCGTATTACCGTAATGCATTTAGTGGGCATTCAACTGCATTCTACTACCATATATGATGGTGAATATGTGCATTAAAAAAACAAAAATAAACCAGGGATGTAACCAAGAATTTTTGTAAGTCAAGTATGACATTAGTCAAAGACCCCTTGTATTACTGAAAGTACTATTGACATGAAATTCCCACCAGATGTCGATAACAACCCATCCAGTCCACACATGCAAAGAAATTAAATCATAGATGTCCATACCTTAAGTTGTGTGTGATAAAATGGAATGTAACAGGGAAAATATGCTAACTGAAATGCATTTAATACGTTGTTGGTGATGAAGCTTCAAGACACCTCCTATATAGAGAAATTAGTTGCATACATTTCTCAGGTGTGATTTTGGCCCACTCTTCCACACACTTTCTTCTGTGGGCCCCTTCTATGAACTCTTTAAGCTTTTAGAATTTTTTTCATAGATTTTATATAGGATTCCGGTCAGGTGATTGGCTATGCCTTACTGTCTGATTTATTTTCCTTCTATGAAACCAATTCAGAGGTTCCTTTGCGGTGTGTTTGGGATCCTTGCCTTGCTGAAAATCCACCTTGGCAGCAGATTTTGATCAAGAATGTCTCTGCATATTTTCCCATTCATCCTGTGTGCTGTGATTTTGGGGTGATATGCAGTGCATTTTGACTTCCAAAAATGGTGTGTTTTATAGCATTCAAAGCATTTTGAATTTCATGTCAATGGCACCTTTAGAAATATATTTACTTAGAAATTTGGTGACCTGTTCAATACTTATTTTACCTGTTGTATATGCAAATGTTTTAAATGCATTTGAAATGCATTTTGTCTTGTAGAATTTTAGCAGCATCCAAGACTAACACTAACAAAGTCAAGAAAAAGCCTTATTCTGTTTGTCTTCTGCCCGTTCATGGTCATTGTGTCTTGGCGGTTGGGCATGGCTGCTTGTGTTCCTGTGGCAGCTGGAAAGGAAAAGTAACACAGATACACTGTATGAGGTGGTGAGTCTGGAGAGTGAGACAGAGAGAGAGAGAAAGAAAACCACAGCCAGCCCTGGCGTATTGTCTTCAGCATCACACAGCTCTATGGTGCCTTCACCTCCTGAGGATGATGAGGAGGAAGGTGAGAATCCACACACGTACAGTTTTATGCAAAGGTTTGGGCACCCCTTGATAAAGAACAGATTTGGGTGTACTTTCACATGCTCTGTATCAAACTGATTTGTAAACTCCCTTATAATATCAATAACACATTACAACAGAATCAAAATTTCGCTTTCCTAGGGATTGCAAAAACCAGTCGACTAATATTCTTATGCAAAAGTTTGCTCATCCCTTGATAAATAACAGATTTTGGTGGTTTTGTAATTGAAAAAATGTTAATAATAATTATAATAATAATACATTTTATTTTTAAAAATTTTACATTTACGTAAAATCTCAAAGTGCATACAGACATAAAACCGCACAGGGTAACACAGTCTCTCTAGGACATGGAAAAAACCCACATAATATTTTCAACAAACATTGATGCATAGTTACTTTTTTTTTTACAAAAATAATCAGCAAAGACATGTTTGGAGAAAGAAAGGAGCAGCATTTAATGAAAGAACATCTTGCCAAACATTAAGCATGGGGGTGGTTCTATCATGCTTTGGGGTTGTGTTGTAACCAGTGGCACAAGAAACATTGCACAGATGGAGGGAAGAATGGATTCCACTAAATACCAGCAAATTCTGGAAGCAAACATCACAACATCTGTAAAAAAGCTGAAGCTGAAAAGAGGACGAGCTTCTACAACAGGACAATGATCCTAAACAAACCTCAAAATCCATCATGGACGACCTCAAGAGATGCCAGCTTAATGTTTTGGAATGGCCATCACAGTTTAAACATCACTGAAAGTTTGTGGGTAGATTGTAAAAAAAACTGTGCATGCAAGACAACCAAAGAATATTACAGAACTAGAAGCCTTTTGCAAGGAAGAATGGGAGAAAATCCCAAGTACAAGAACTGATAGACTTATCTCTAAACAGCGTTTGAAAGCTGTGATCTCTGCCAGACGAGGTGTTACTAAGTACTGATTATGTAGGGTGCCCAAACCTTTTCACAGTGCCATAATAATGTTTTTATTTTTGTTCGATTTATGGCATAAAAAGTAACTTTGCATCAATGATTGCTGAAAATATTGTGCATTTTTTCCATTTCCTATAGAGACTGTTAACATCTTTTCAATTACAAAATCACCAAAATGGGTTATTTATGAAGGGGTGCCCAAACTTTTGCATATGACTGTATATTAGGAAGCATTTTTTTGTGCTAAATGCAAACCTTAGGTACTTTATTAGCATGAAAATACTAGATGATATGAAGCCAATTGCACTGCAAGCTCTGTAAACTACATTGAAATAGTTCCTCCTAAACCAGACCACACAGCTTTGTCATAGTCATGATGTTTAACTGCTGATGTGACCGCTTTCAGGAAGCCTTGTAATCCTGAATTAGAATTGCATTTGCTTATGGGTACAAACATACACAAAGGGCTGTGCACTTCAGTGTTGGAATAATGAGTAAGGGCTCTTCCAGCAGAAATCACTGTAATGTGCTCCCGTCTGTAGCTCTTTCCTTTTAAAATACATAGATGCTCAACAAATAAGATAATGATAATATTATAAATAATATTTCGAAACCCAAACGAGAACCTTCCCTTTAGTAGTTTATCGTGGTTGTAGGCAAAGGCTCAAATTATCTGATTTATGAAAAATACTTTTATATTTACATTTTGTTCATCTGCTTTCTGTCTCAGACAATGATGAACCATTGCTGAGTGGTTCTGGTGATGTATCTAAAGAGTGTGCTGAGAAGATTCTGGAGACATGGGGAGACCTGCTGTCCAAATGGTGAGTGTTTAACTGAAAAAAGCACAACACACCGATTTTGTCATACCCACTTTCCCTGCAGTCATCAACTACTTCTTCAGGATGTTTCACAGCTGCTCTTCCATCCACCAAACTTGCAATTTTCTTTAACATATAAATATTTTATTCCAAAAGGCGGTGACATAGGAATCCAGTCTGTACAGTTTTGACTTGAATATGACATTCTTCCCTTTTAGGCTTTCTTTCCCCCCTCTGAAAGTGAGAGAATGCTAAATGATGCAGTACTGGGTTTTATAGTCGTTTCACCTTCTCCTTGCTGGGCTGCTGTATGCTGAGGTGCAGATCTAGATGAAGAGTGATAACTTGGCTTTATAGAAATAAATCTGCTAAGGTTATTGAGTTCATTTTCTAGGTGCAAGGGTTTGCTGCATTGTCCTTGAACAGCACACCTTCTGCAACACAGTTGCACTTGCACAAAGCCCTTTCTCTTATTGTGGGGAAAAAACTGCCAAAAATATCCCATTGACCAATTTAGCAGGGAAGAAATCAGACCTGGCAGAGCCTGTAGAATAAAAAACAAAATAAATCAAGAACTATCCTGATTGTTGCATTTCTTATAATAAAACTTGTCATATAATGAATTTAACTCAAGAACAATGTACTAAATATTATTTTTAGAATTATATTCTTTTCTTTTTCCCCATTATGTTGATATTTGCTGTATGTTTTGCATACATTTGCATTGAGTGAGGAATAAAGAATTTATGTTTTCTTCTATTTTTAATGATCAATCTTTCTCAAAGAAAATTTAAACTGTGCTTCAATTAAAGTAACTTTTAAAGTCAGTGCCAGTTCTGCTTGCCAAACACATTTACAAACTTGAAAACAAAGGGATCAACCAAGTGTGCTATACATTGTCCCACTCTGGTTTTAACAATGAACTCTTTTCTCATTTAATGACTAACGTCTTATTTCTTCAGTTTAATTAATGAAGTTCTTGGTATCAAAAGCAAGATCTGCTACCGTGCCATGTCTAGTTTTCGGTTACCATTTATTTACCCACCAGACTGTCTCCGGCCCTCTGTCCTCACCACATTCCTCTGACAGGACTTCAGACAAGACGCACACACACACGGACACGCACACGCAAAAGCACACGCGCACACGCAAAAACACACACACACACACACACACACACACACACACACACACACACACACACACACACACACACACACACAC
>JBBIGC010021202.1:1308-12662 GCA_037576955.1 Lepidarchus adonis | reverse complement strand
ACACACACACACACACACACACACACACACACACACACACACACACACACACACACACACACACACACAGAAAAATAGAAAAACATGCACTATTGTACATGGGGATGCAAAATATTTATAAAGCAGCTGTATAAAATATGCAGAAATGTAATGGATCAGACAGGCAGAAAGTTAGACAGACAGAAAGACAGATAGATGGACAGAGACAGACAGACAGACAGACAGACAGACAGACAGACAGACAGATAGAGACAGACAGACAGACAGACCGATAGAGACAGACAGACAGACAGACAGACAGACAGACAGACAGACAGATAGAGACAGACAGACAGACAGACAGACGGACAGACAGACAGACAGACAGATGCAGGCAGACAGACAGACAGACAGATAGATACATAGATAGATAGACATACAGACAGATAGATAGACAGACAGATGCAGACAGACAGACAGACAGATAGAGACAGATAGAGACAGACAGACAGATAGATAGACAGATGCAGACAGACAGACAGATAGATGAAGACAGACAAAGACAGACAGACAGACAGACAGATAGATAGATAGACAGACAGATAGATAGATACATAGATAGACAGACAGATGCAGACAGACAGACAGATAGAGACAGACAGACAGACATAGACAGACATAGATAGACAGATGCAGACAGACAGACAGACAGATAGAGACAGACAGACAGATAGACAGATACAGACAGACAGACAGAATTGATCATGAAGAATACAGTTCATGTTCTTGGAATGGTTGTGGACATGTTGTGGAAGGACCTGAGATCTTCATGTGTGGAAACTGTTCTGTATGGAGGAACAGATAAAGAGACAGACAGGCAGAGAGACAGACAGACAGATGCTTCAGATGCCCCAGTGCAGTTAAAGCTGCTCTACTTTTGACTTGTGTCGGTGTAAGTGGTCCAGGCAGCGGGTTTCCGTCACGGTAATATGATCTGTGTAATGCTTTCTTAACCAGCATCAATCACATTCATCCGTGCAGGGAATTAACTGTAAGTGCATTAAGGGAAAAGCAATCCCACAGAGCTCACTGGGCGTCAATCATCTGGCTGCTGCGCGACGTACTGAAGAGTCGTGTCAGAGAAAACTACAACCTTTTCCTCGACCTTCTGTAATTAAACTTCAGTGAAAACAGGAAGTTACATCAAAAATAAACTGCAAACGCTGTGGCCTGGCTTTCAGCAGAGCATGACTATTACTGCTCAACACTGGGAGGATGACCTGACCTCCCTCTTCTCCCGTCACTTAGCACAATGCTAACCAGCGCTAACACCACATCCACATGTGCTGAGCAGTAGTGTAAACACCCACCAACATCCCCTACCCAGCATCATACTGTGGGGGAAACTGGAAATGAGATACAGACAGACAGACAGACCACTAGCTTCTGTTGATTGTTAGCAGTATTAGCATAAATGTTTGAGTGATTCCTTTAAAGTTCCTACATGGTTCTTTGTTGACATGCATGGTTTGTTGAACTTCCAATGGCTGGAGGTCCTTCAACCACACACTAATTCATTTCCCAGTTCTTTAGAGGTTCTATTGGGAACCAAAAGTGGTTCTTCTGTGGCACTGCTCCAGACAACCAAATTTTAGAATTTTTGAATTAGTGTGAAAGGAAATATCCAAGACCTTCACTATGTGTAAAGCCTGGTAAGCACCAGTAATTAAAAACCGTTCTTCAGTTGAAAGGAAGCTGGGGAGTTAGAGAGGAGAAGCCCAGTCATCTGCAGTCACACATTACACCAGCTTGACTTGGTGCAGGGCAACGTGAGAGACTCAAGGCAAGTTTATTAATATAGCACATTATCATACACGAGGTAATTCAATGTGCTTTACAAGGTAAATGAAAAATAAAAAGCATGAAAACAGGCCACATGAATAAAAGAAGTATTAAAAAAAGAAGCATAAGATAAAAGCAATAGATAAAAAAAATTTATATATATGCATAAAAGAAACAATACTCAAATAAGACCAAAAAAGAGAAATAAAATAAAGTAAAGAGAGCTAAAATAGCTTAAAATAGAGAGCGCTAAACTGGTATCCTTGGCTGATTAGTTATAGGCTGTGGAGAATAGTGCAGTTTTTAGCCTCTTTTTAAAAGTGGCCACTGTTAGACTCAGCATTAGACTCAGCATCTCCTGCTTCATCATCTCCTACTCTTTACTCTTCCATGCATCTGTATTCATGAAGAAAGATCCACACCTGAACTGTGTGTCCTGTATGCGTCACACAGCAGCGTGAACAACACTATTCAGTGAGCAGTACACAACGAACACACGAGGGGTGTTCAGACTCTTCTATGAAAGATTAACTCTCTGGTAAAGAAGCTTAGAGATTCACCTGAAACACACTGATCCACTCTGCTGGTAATTAACCTGGGGCTTTTACATGTACAATTACAGAAAAATATTTAGCAGATGTATTAATATTATATGTATGTATATAACTATTATTAATTATTATTGATAAAAATAATAATAACATTATTATTATTATTGATAAAAATAACAACAATAATAATTATTATAACGACAACAACAATAATAATATGATTATTATTAATAAAAAATAATAACATTATTGTTGTTGTTGTTGTTGATAAAAAATAACAATTATAATTATTATAACAACAACTATTATTATGGATAAAAAATAACAATAATAACTATTATTATTATTATTAACAATAACACTAATAATAACAATAACAACAACAACAATAATAATAACAATAATAATATGATTATTATGATTATGATTATTATCAGTATCTGTACTTTATTATGATGATGGTGGTTATTAACACAGTTAATAGTCAAATGTATAATTAGTGTTAGAAGTAGCAATAATGTAATATATTAATTATTATCAGTACCACAAACACTGTTTTATAAAAACCAAACCAAACACAGTTCCAGTGTATTTCCCATAAATTTCCTCACACACACCTGCCAATGAACAGGTGATTCGAATCAGGAGTGTTTGGGAAAACCGTGCTGAACACCAGTCCTCCTGGTGTGCGGTTACCCACCCCAGCTCAGAATATTCTCCCTGCTCCGCTGCAGCCAGAGTCTGACCACTACAGCACAGCTGAGGCCACAGACTGGACAGCGCCCGCCAGGAGCAGACTTGGGTTTAACTGAGGTAATTAATCTGAATTAGGAAAACTACTCTCTCTCTCTCTCTCTCTCTCCGTCTCTCTCTCTCTCTCACTCTCTCTCTCTGTATCTCTCTCTCTCACTCTCTCTCTCTGTCTCTCTCTGTCTCTCTCTCTAATTGTGAACAGATGTAGTCTGCCCCACACACAGGTGGATAAAACGCTGGCCTGAGCTTCATGAATGAAGACCCTGCTGAGTGTAGAGTGTGTGAGGTGTAATCTGATGTGTTCTGTCTGTGTGTGACTCCCCGTGTGTAACTGACCCCGTCTGATGCTCAGGTTTGCTGACGTAAGCGGCGTCCAGCCTGAGTGTATTTAATCCCAGGACATCTTCCCCTGCTCAGACCCGGCGAGAGCGCAGAGCTGCACACACACACACAGACCAACACCACACACACACCAAGGTAAGCCCTGCACACTTTTTAACCCTTTAAACTGTAGTCACGTTACTCAGTAATACAATTACTTTTTATTATGCGTTTATTAAAGCATATATTACGCATTTATGTCTATTAATTATTCAGAAACAGCTACACTGTAATTACCCATTGATTGACAGCACCTGACTAAGGTGTGTTTGTGAACAGATATTCCCTTCATCTGAGAAAGTGAAGTGCAATGGACGCCTGCACACTACACCACACACATATACTCAGTATTTATTAGTATATGGTCTGTATTCAGTGCGTATTAATATAAAGTTTGTATCTCATGTGTTCAGCAGTGAGCAGCTGAGCAGAGATGACCTCCGACAGCAGCAGCAGCAGCATTAGCATCAGTGATGACTCCACCTGTCCAACACGAGCGGTAAACGGACCCATCACTCCCAGGAGAGGACCACCCAAGTTCAAGCAGAGGATGACCAGACACTTCAAGAGCAAGCCGCCCAAGAAAGGAGTCAAAGGGTAAACCAACACTTACTGTAAACCATGTAACTACGACCAGCGGAGTTTAAAAATTAAATAAAAAATTTAAACCTTGGATAAAGTCGCGAGCCAACATTGATATTTACTGAAAAAATCTTCACCCAGATATAACAATGAGCCTTTTTATATAAACTAAAACAAGTTTTGCTTAAATATTAAATATGGAACAAGCATAGCTTAATATAATGCAATATATAACTTAATATTGCACACATGCAAAATTTAATTTAGAATAAAAAATACATATAAATGGCATTTATTTCTTAAATAATATGTAAAGTAAAATTGTATGCCTCTTTTTATTTGTAGCGTTCTGATTTATATTTCAATAGTAGCATTCCACAGGCTAACAATACATTTTAAATAAAATAGCAAGTATAAATCAATAAACTAATAATAATATCCTTCAATGACAGTGCCACCATTCAAGTCCATGCCTTGGAGTAGCAAGAAAACGTGCAGAAAGAAAACGTTAATTACAGCTCGATTTGCACACTTTTTGGGAGTAGCAAAGCCAGTATTAGCATAAGGTCGCTATGACAACTCTCAACTGTTTATGGGTCCTGTCCTGATCGACTCGCCAAAACAACAGCAGAGCATTCTGGGGTTTGTAGTTATCGTATTGTACTGCACTCCGCAGTAGTATTAGCAATACATCACTGTAAAATACTGGCGGCCAACTCTAGTAATCATGTGATATTGTTTCGCGGGCCAAATAATATTACACTCCGGGCCAAATTTGGCTCACGGGCCAGAGTTTGACACCCATAGCATAGTGTATGAAATGTTTGATGAGCTTCGATTAATCACATTCTCATTTTCTGCTTTATTTCTCCTCTCCTTTAGATTTGGAGATGAAATCCCTGGTATGGAAGGTCTCGGTACAGGTGAGCAGAGTGTAGGACAGTAGAAAACCCCAATCCAACTGACGATCTAGCTCCATTAATGATATTATTGCATTTCTTTCCCTCTTGTTGAGGGTTTATTCTGTGATTCTGGCTAACTGAAACCCGTCTCCCCGTAGATTACACCGTGGTGTGTCCATGGGAAGCCTTCAGCCACCTGGAGCTGCACGAATTGGCTCAGTACGGCATCATCTGAGCCAGCGGCCTAAACGATTCAACCCGAACCATTCACCTGGACTCCTTACTGTAGATCTGACACAGAGCCAGAGTTTGGCTTTTGATCCTCCAGCAGAGTCACGGTCCCACGGCCCACTGTGCCAAAAACAGGAGTGTTTCCTGGCAACCTAGTGGACATAAAGTAATTCTTTATTTAACAAATAGGTTGATATAATTCGATAAGAACAATTCAATGTCATGAAAAAGAATTATTGTTTAAAATACAAGAGTCATTTACACAGTGGATTATAGATTCTTGTTTTGTTGGGACTAAGGCTGAGAATTTTATTTACATAGTTCAATGAATAATGTTAAAATTGATCAGAATGACCCATCAATATTTAGTTCAGAATTAGCAGTGGCGGGCTAGCTGTTAGCACCTAGCGCTTGTTAGCAGAGAACCACTGAAGTAAAGTTCACACTACCGGATTTTAGCAAAGATAACAAGGGAAGTGAAGCAAACTCGTCTGGTTTGGTCTCTGTACTAAATAATAATGCTGGTTCAGTAGCATGAGGGACCTACTCAATATTAGGTTGGTGGTGCTACGGCAAGTTGCTTGCTAGTCTAAGCGGCTATTTGGTGAAGCAATTTAATACACCAGTCTTAGCTTTGAAGTTCACATTACCTTCTACTTTTTATTTGTATGTCCATCCTTCAATGACAGTGCCATCATTCAAGCCAATGCCTTGGAGTAGCAAGAAAACATGCAGAAAGAAAATGTTAATTACAGCTCAGTTTGCTACAGACTGACCTACTGTGTCCAAGCCAGATTCCTGGCATCTCTTCTTTGATGCTAGTTTATTAATGTTTAAGATATTTGGCCTCACACCTTCCAAAAAGCTCTTTTTACTATTTTTGGGGAGTAGCAAAGCCAGTATTAGCATAAGGTCGCTATGACAACTGTCAACTGTTTATGGGTCCTGTCCTGATCTACCCGCCAAAACAACAGCAGAGCATTCTGGGGGTTGTAGTTATCATATCGTATTTGGACTGAAAATGTCTTTCGTTTTAATAGTGCTGACTGCATTAGACACTCAGACACTTTAGCCTTATTCTTAATGTGCACACATTACAAATGTTGAAATATCTCAGCATGGAAAACTTAACAATAATGCATTTATAATAAAAATGTCATTATAATACATCTAAATGTTTTTGTCTTCTCTGCTTTTGGATATTGCAAGCAACATATCCAAAGGCTGTTCCCAGATTTCTCACTGGTGTTGAAAGGGGCATTTCATATTTTTATCATGTAGTGCAGCAAAAATGTCACAAAAGTGTCAGGAATTCTGCATTCTCGTCAAAATCTGATCGCTAGCAATAGGCTCTTTAGCATGAGTGCCCAATACATCACGATCTACCAGTCGGCCGCAAAGGCAGTTGTATTATTATTAAAATAATTTAATAATAATACAATACAATTCAAGTTAATACAGTGAACAGTACAATTTAGTTTTATTTAACTACTTTTTACAAACAAAACTAATTTTGTTTTATTTAACTGCTTTTTACAAACCAAACTAATTTAGTTTTTTGTTTTTTTTGTTTGTTTGCATTTATTCAAATGATCACTTGTGTTTTTGTTGGATGACCTGATTTTGACCAATTTTATTATGTTTAACTTAATAAATAAAGTACAGAAATCATTGAGAGTGGTGGTTTGATGAGTTAAAACTGTTGACAACCATGAAATATATATGTGGAATGTTTTGTCACAGCGGGTCGTTGATGGTTATGAAAACAGTCATGTCTGAGGCATTGTTTTTATTAATATTATTTAAACCATTCCTGATGAAAGGGTACATGCAGGGTGATCTAAAACTAAGTAGTCTCCAAAAATTCACTTCTATTTTACAGTTCTCCACATTCTATCTAGAAACTATATACGTTCGGGCTCACTGGTCCTTTTGGGCAGCAAATAAAATGGCTGCATTTGTGGTGTGGACATTCTATTCAGCACCACTGCAAAGAAGGTCTCTACAATGAACTATTTCACATCAACATGTGACTTTGTTCAATTTTTAGAAATTCCTCTTTAACCTTTAGGCCAGATTCCAGCATAAAGAAAACAAATCTGCTGCGCCCCTTCCCTGTCCTTTCGTTCTCTGAAAAAACCCCTCTAGGGGTTACTAAAGGTTACCACAGGAGGTCAGGCATCACTCAAATGCTTTGAATTGAAATATAAAGACTCTTTAACCCTGTGAAATGTATGTTCCCAAGTTGAAGTGACCGTGGGAAACGGACCTGGAACATGACCTTGACCAGCAGTGCTCATACTAGACTCTACTGCGTGACCATGAGCCACATCAGAGTGCTAATCTTTGCGCTAACCTTTTTTTCTGAACCGGAAGAGCAGTGACCGAACCTAACCGGAACCCGACCGGCATTTAAGTGTTTCTGTCCGAACCTGACTGGAATTTTAATATAAATTTTAATGAAACCGTCGATTATAATGATCCTCTCTTCAACACTTAAAACTCCCAAATTAACGAGAAAGTTCGGCCCCCCTTTTTCACCCCGTTCCCCCTCCAAAACCAGCCCCCATAACATCCCTCTGGGTCAGAGCAGTTAAGTACTTTTGTGATGTTAAACAAACAAGTAAACTTTCCTTCATATTCTGTTGTTTTGAATTCTCCCGATAACTATTTCTTTCGTACGTCTCCCATGATGCTTCGCGGCGACTGAATGAAACGTTGGGTTGTCATAGCAACGAAAACAAGAAGGAAGAAGATCCAGCGTAACGTAGCATACGCTCTACTTTTAATTAATAAAAAAATAATTGTATTTTTATTAACAAAAACTTTATTGAAAAAGCAATTACATTATGTAATTTTTTTGGTGCTTCACTATTTTAATGATCAAATGTTTTCGTGCCGACGTCACTGAACCCGACCCGAACCCGAGTAACCGTCGGTTCGGGTCGGGTAGCCATGCTATAAGCCACATCACCATTCTGTAGGCCAAATATGTCTGACACTCTTATGCAATGCTACATCTGGCTATCCCGTTTAGCCGTGTGCCACAGAACCAAAAGATTTCTCTAGAACCATTTGACCAGTCCCACATGTTGGCATGGTTATGAGGCGCCATGGTGTTGCCAGACGGTGTGGTCAGTGTAACTGATCTAATACGATTGAAGAAATAGTGCCAAGCTGAAGGTAAACGGATTGGAATAGGATTAACCCACAGTATCTGCTAATCCGCAGGCCACCTGGTCTCATCATCTTGATCTATGGCCGTAATTTTTGTGAGGTCAACAGATGTAACGCAAGCTAAAAATCATTTCCAAGCTTTGTGGAATCTGCATGCTTTTTTCTCCATGTTCACTCCTAAAAGCTCAGTCTGATTTTAGTGCAGCGATTTTCAGAATATGGTTAAAAAAATATTAGCTATAACCCTTCATTAGCTACTGGTCACCTCCTTTAGCAATGTAGCTCCAGCACAAGAGAACCGAACGGCAGACACGAAACACACCTTGGCTGCATGACTGCACATAAAGGTGTAAAACATTTTTATACATTTGTAAAATGTATTTCTTAATCATTTTAAGACAGACTTAAATATTGCAAATTTAAAACATAATCCTTTATGTTGTCAGAGAGGTTAAGTGAGGACATCTACTAAGGGGCGGAGTCAAATGTTTCTGACATCAACACAGGTGATAACATAAATGAAAAGGCCAAAAACAGTGATGTTAGACTTCCATCACAAGCCTTATTAATTTTTTTTTGTTGTGTCTCTGGCTAAAATGCCCCCACAGGTTATGGTGGCACATTTGTTCTCATAATCTTTCAGAAAACATACACAAATATGGACGAAATGATGGAAGAGTACTGAGAAAGCTCTGTCCATATTTGTAGGCACATTTACTAATGAACACAAATGAGCCACAACTACATAGCAGCAGGAAATAACATGGTTTCCTAACAGCAAGATGCGTATCAGAGGAGATGAAGACTGTATATCAACAATTTCATCAAATTACCAGTGATCAATGACACTACGGCGTAAACAATTAATAAATGACCATTTATATTGTTACAGAGTAAAGTACAGTAAGGAATTAAACAGGTGATTTATAACTTTTATTTCACACTATTATTTTCATGACATTAAAAAAAGATTAGTTTTCATTCATTGTCCAAAATCAACAACTGTACAAAAAGGAGGCCACATTATTAATTTCTTATTTTAAAAAAAGCTACATTTGCATGAGGAGAAGCCTTGGTTGTGTATGTAACATTTAAAAGAAACTGGCTTTGGCTCCTAATAGACAAATGAAAACGATGCTTTCACACAAGTGAACACATGATATTTGAAAAGGCCGGTGTATATCAGCTTTATACGTTTTAAGAGTCATGAATAGAATAATGAGGTTAAAATTAAACATGAATAAGAAATGTAATTATTCATTTGCTATATAAAAGGAGTGTTTTTTTCTTTTCCTCTATTTATTTCAGTGCAAATTTTCAAAACTACGACATTCTGAAACAATATAAAATCATTAGCCAGGCTCGACATTGGCCTTGCTTGAGCATTAAATCAGCTAAACTGTGCAAAAATAGGTTTGAATTTGTTAAAGAACTGACATATTCTTAATGCAGCATCTGATTTAACGTCCCAACAAACAAAAATGAAATGAAATGGGTCATTTGACTGGGACGGTTTGGCAAAAATGGTGCAAAAGAAAAAGTAAAGGCTAAAGAATTAAGCAGTTTTGCTACCAAAAGTAGTCTAATGCAAACACATCTGTAAAGTATCCTCACGAACAGTAGAGAATTAAAACTCAGCTCAAAGGTGAAGACTTTAGTGCAGAACATCACAGAAGATTGACTTTATCAACTTTCTTATTAAACTATTACAAAAGCCTAAAGCTGGGTGTTCAAATCAGGTCATGGAGGACCGGTGCCCAGCCCAGCATGGAGATTTCCCTGCTCAAAAACCACCCACCAATTAATTGCCAGTGTGTTTGAGGAAGGGAACTACCAAAATGTGATGGACACCAGCCTTCCAGCACCAGATTTGGTCTAAAATGATCCATATTAAGCTTCAAATGCCACATCTCATGGGTTTCGGTCTTCTCCTCCATGCCAAAATGGCTTACACAGCAACATAAAACACAAAATATTGAGCTCTAGGTATGGCAATGATGACCGACCCATTAGAATGAAATAAATAGACAGTGCACCACTTAAAAATGATGTGCTTTTGTAAACGTACAGACAAAAATATCTACAGTATAATGTAATCAAGCCCTTGCAGTTCATACTACTAAACCTGGATACAGCAAAGAAAATTAAATTCTGAAACAAAGGCTTCAACAAATCCTTCATGTCTTTACACACGTTCTCAGTTAAGAGAACCAGAGAGATCTCCTTCTCAGATGATGACATGAAGCATTCTCTTTCTAAAGAAATACCTTGGAGCATCCAGGTCTTTATTCTTATCTGTTGTAGGCTTCAGGATTTGTCTGCTATGTTTGAAACCTTTTCCACTATGGAGACCCTGACCGCCCTCCAAGAACCTGCAGTGGTCCCGCAGCACGGAGAGGCAGAAGCTGAGTGTGCAGAAGGCCTGTGGTCATCATGTGTGAGCTAAGTGCAGCTCCTCCAAGCCGTGCTTGCCCATGTGATATCTTGCAAGGTCCTTTCTAGTCACCAGGCCCACAACCTGAACACAAAGACAAAGCTCACGGTCAGGGAAGTGCAGTAGAAGACTGAATGGTCTAAATTTCAATAGTTAACTAGTGGTTCTGGATTGTAGTGTTACAGAGCAGATTCATACAAGAAATCACTCCACAAATATTAATCTCAAACTATTACAACACACCCTGCAGATTCATACAGGATTAAAAATCACTCCAGAATTATTAATGGCAAAATGGTACAACACACCTGACCGATTCATACTGGATTAAATCACTCCAAAATGATTAAATCTATCGTAATCAACTGTTACAAACTGTTACACTGTTACAACACACCTGACCGATTCATACTGGATTAAATCACTCCAAAATGATTAAATCTATCGTAATCAACTGTTACAAACTGTTACACTGTTACAACACACCTGACCGATTCATACTGGATTAAATCACTCCAAAAT
>JBBIGC010021175.1:0-12663 GCA_037576955.1 Lepidarchus adonis | reverse complement strand
TATGAGCGGAGGAATCACCATTTATATCTATGAACTGATAGCGATTAGTCAGATAAGACCTAAACCAGGAAAGTGCTCTTCCCTTAATTCCGACGTTTTCTAGTCTGTCTAGTAGGATGATGTGATCAATAGTGTCGAATGCTGCACTAAGATCGAGCAAAACACTTTGCAAGTGTATGTCCCCAGGAGATCTTTAAGGTCAAGTGACCAGAGCCTACTGGTTGTCCCTCATACGCGGAAAAAAATCAAAAGGAGACAGGGCCTTTGCAGCAGTGGTTCCTGGGCTTTGGAATTCTCTCCCCCTGAGTCTAAAGACATCTGCCACTGTTGAGATTTTTAAAAAGAACTTGCAAATGTACCTTTTTAAATTTGCCTTTAATTGATATTATATATTGTTTTACTGTTTGCTGTACAGCACTTTGTGGTTTTTACCTTGAAATGTGCTTTAAAAATAAAGGTTTACTTACTTATTTACTTGAATGAAAATTTAACTAATTTTTGCACTCGATTCCCCGTTGAGTGCATGTTTTGAATCCGTGTGCATTGTCAGGCAAATGTTTGTGGCCATTTCACTTAGACAAGAGTGTAAATGTCTGTTAACTACTCAATTTCAATATTTTTTTTCTAATGCACACTATTAATAAGGTTAATATTCTACACACTGTTAGTGTTATTATAATTTCCACAGTGTTATTATTGTCCAATAAATGTTTTAAAATTTATAATGGCATTAACACAAACCCTTTTTATCATAAGAAGCAAACAATGAAATTATGTATTACAAATAATATTAGTAATAAAAATAACAGTACAATTAATTTTTTTCATATGAATGTTTACAGAATAATAATAATGTATAATAATAACTACAATAAATTATTATTATTATTATTATTATTGTTGTTGTTTTTATTTGAAGTTGATTTTTAATTGTTGCTTTCACAATGACAATATGGCTGGTGTATTGTAACACAAACACGGTTTTACTTGCATTGTTTAATTATTGGATCTTTCATGCCAATAAGCACATTTACCTGCATTTGTGTCCTGCTCTTTGGCTGATAGATTACAGTAATATTTACTCTTGAACTCTGGACAATATCACAGTCTGAATTTGAATCTGGAAATCATCTCTACATAATTCTACAGAAAATTGCTCTCTTTTCGCACATTGACACAACACAGACATTACACAGATGATGTCCTTTCCGCAGCAGTGTAAGTGGTCTGTGGCCAACTTTGATGTTCTGTATCTTTGTCATTGAAAGCACTGCTCAAGTCATAAATATTGCAATCTTCAGTTTCTAAGTAAAGAACGCAATGTTAACAATGACAATTACTACAGTCTTGTAGTGTGAAGAATTTCACAAACAAAAAGTAATTTCCTGCCCACACAAAGTCTGAATGGTTGAGCCATACATAAGTGTCTCCCTGGCATGCCACCCCCTCAGTGGCCATAAGATGAGTGCCATGGATATATTCTAAACAGAAGGTGCTACCTTTTTGTTTTATACAATCTTACAAGACTGCATAAAAAAGATTAACCTTATCTCTGTGGCCAACACAAACAAACAAAATAAAAACTAAATGCCTCATATTGTGTATAGCAGCACTGCAATAACACATATTAAACACACTGTTAAACATATATTGTACATATCAGATTGGTGAGTGTTAAACAGTCTGACAGCACTAGAATAAATCTCTTTAACAGAAAATTGAAAAGAATTATTCCCTAACCAACAACAAGGAAGAGTTCCAAGGACTACAGGGTACTGCCCCAGGTATCACTTATGTACCTTACTTTACATAAATGGAATGTTTACCAGTCAAGAGTGCTACCATGGGATAACACTGGTCATGTGACTGAAGGAACAGTGTTTTATAAATCTGGACCACTATGTGGCTTTGTTCACTGCATGACCATAGAGGTAAGATCTCAGATGCAATTATGTATTGCTTTTGTTAGTATTTCACATTGCTGTAAAAGTACTTCATTGTTTATTATGCCACTCTTTTGAATCAGATGTATGATGTCTTCTAAAATGATTTAGCTTCTGCATAAACCCCTCCATTCTGCTATGAATGGATTGGTGGTGTCTAAAGTTTGTTTATCCAATGAAAATGCAAATAGCTCTTTATGTTGTATTTTTATAACAATTTTGTTTTGGGGGCAATCTCCTAGTAATTAATTAAATAAATTCATCTTAAGCAACAAATACTACTTTTATCTGGCTGTAGCTGACCTGCTTGTAGGATGGAATGTTTTATGCAAAAAGAGCAATAATTTCTTTTCAATATGTTTTTATTTAAGGAAGAAAAGACCTCAATAATTGGACTTCAAAATGAACTCAAGCCAGGCTCAGACAGTGGACATCACTCCTCTTTGCTATGAATCTGTAAACAGATCCTGTCCAAAGGTTGTCCATCTCATGTACATGAGGGTGCCCCTTTACTTGCTTCTTAGCTTTGTGGTCGTAGTCACAGTATTTGGCAACCTCTTTGTCATTCTGACCATTGCTCACTTCAAGCAGCTGCACTCACCGACTAACTACCTTGTTCTTTCCCTGGCTGTGACTGATTTTCTGCTGGGTGGCTTTTTGATGCCTCCTAGCATTCTAAGCTCTGTGGAGTCCTGCTGGTACTTAGGCAATTTTTTCTGTAAAATACACAATGTGATTGGTGTTACATTGTGTACTGCATCTATTTTAAATTTGTGTTTCATCTCCATTGACAGATACTATGCTGTGTGTCACCCCCTGCTGTATCACAGTAAAATCACCCCCTGTTCCACAGTGATCATGATTTCCATCTGCTGGAGTGTTTCTATCTTGGTCGGGTTTGGAATTGTATTTCTGAAGCTTAACATTCTGGGTGTTGAAGATTTTTATTATGAGCACATTGTGTGTGAAGGAGGCTGTGTGTTGTTTCAGAGTGCAGCCTCCAGCACTGCTTCCTCTTTTCTCTCCTTTTATCTACCAGGATTCATGATGCTCTGTATATATAAGAAAATATTCCGTGTTGCACAAAAGCAAGCAAAATCTATTCAGGACTCAAAGTGTAAAAACAACACACAGTCAGTGTTAAGCAAAGAAGAAAGAAAAGCCACCACAACCCTGGCTGTGGTTTTGGGGGTGTTCCTGTCACTTTGGACACCATTTTTTATCTGCAATGTCATGAATCCTTACGTTGGGTACTTGATTCCTCCAGTATTGCTTGATACGCTTGTTTGGATTGGCTATCTAAATTCAACCTGCAACCCTATTGTGTATGCTTTGTTCTACAGGTGGTTTAGAAAGGCTTTCAGGATGGTGTTATCAGGTCAAATATTTCAGACAGGTTCTTCAAGATTAAATCTCTTTTCACAGTAAAACATTCATGTGTCATTCAAATTGTTGTGATTTAATGAATTAGTTCATGCAGAAAACTTTGAAAACTGTAGGTAAGCTTTACTATGAACTCTGTCATTTTGTGCAAGAGGTTTAGGTCAGTGTTGATTTTTTGCTTAACTCTGTAGAATATTATGTATTACAAAGATTTTTTTGTTAGACTTATTCTGCTTTTGTCTTTGGCAAGCTTGTTAAGGAATGATCCATGTCACTTATTAGACAGAATTTACAAACAAGAGACTTATATTATTTGCTCATACAAACCCCATTTCCAGAAAATTTGTGATATTTTCTGTGATATGTTAATTAATGCGAACCCTAATTTAGCTTACAAAAGTACAAAGAAAAAGATTTTCAGTAGTTTTACTGACCAACTTAATTGTATTTTGTAAATGTACACAAATTTAGAATTTCATAGCAGTAACACACTGCCAATGCCATGTTTACCATTGTGTTACCACCCTAGTTCCACAACTTGTATTTTAAAATGTGTAAAAAACAGAAAGTAATGATTCGCAAATCTCATAAACCCATATTTTATCACAATATAACATAGAAAACAAAACACTGAAAGTGAAACATCACTATTACAAGAATAATAATAGCTCATTTTGAATTTAATGACAGAAACATGTCCCAAAAAAGCTGGAATGGTGCTAAAAAGAAATGGTTGGAGGATCATATTGCAAATAATTGTTAATTGGCAACATTTTTATTTGGTATCAGGCTCAAAAATCTTATCAGAATATTTTCAGGTCAAAAGCGAAATCAGTAATCAACCTATTTCCGCTTTGGGTGTTAGTGATTTGCCGATGCAGGTTGGACCAGCTTGTAATTAATTCAAATAGAGGGAGAAAAGAAATAGACTGGGATTATTCAGATATTGTGGTGAAGATGGGCACAGAGTGGCACAATGTGCCCACAAGCCAAAAAACAAGTCCAGAGAGCAGAGTAAGCAAGAGCTAATCATTTCTATCACAGCTAACCACCTGAAAACCTTTACAGTACCAATAGCATTTCCCACACAACTTCCCTTCTTAGTCCTTTCAGCACTTATAGAATCTGGTGCAGCCGGTATCTTTACTGTTTATGAAATAGCAGTTTGTAAAATTTGCAAACCCATTGGTAAGGGCAGGGTTGCATATCTGGTGCCACTCATAGTGAAGATCTTCTCCAGAAATCCAATTCTGAATACCAAGGGGCACCTCAGAAATAACCACATGGTCCGATTTTTCTCGAGAGAATTGTTTGCAATTCCCTTGGGCTTTGCCCAAAGTCCTGAAGTTAAGAAAAAAGTAATTCCAATACCTCCAGAATAAACAGAAGGCTATTAGTCTTCCACCACACAGTGACTGTGATTGAACCATTGAGTTAATGCCTGGGTTTATGCCAACACATAGCCACACTTGACCCTCTATCATAGTTAGAGGTAAAGGCCATGGAGCAGCACTTCAAAGAGGCTCTGAAAATAGGTTACATCAGACCTTCCACCTGTCCTGCTTCAGCTGGCAGGAAGGAACAGACCCCACTGACCCCACTAACCCATGGCAGCAGCCAGCCACCCTACTTCAGGATGTTGGAAACACATTTACACTACAAAATGGCAAGAAAGGAACATACCACTGCTGCCTGCGAGAGCGGCGAGCATGATGGCTCATGGATGGATAATATGGCTACAGACCAAGGACTAGAAATTACCATGAGCAAGTTGAACACAGCACACAAATTAGCCACAGCAACAGAACACAAACTTTAGGAAAGCATCTGTGGCTGGAAAAAAAGTGACATCTACAAGGGAATTGAAACACTGTCAAGGAGACAATGGGTGTTTGAGAGAGCAGATTCAGGGGCCTCGCATTAACCAATACTTTCTAAGAAGTGGTCAGTAACATAAGTAGAGTGAAGCACAGCAACAGGACACACATGACAAAAAAATTAAATGACATAAAACACAGAGATAAAAGGGGGGAAAAAAATAGAGCCTCTGTTTAACTAAAGGCTGTGGAAAATAAAGTTGTTTTTAGCCTCTTCTTAAAGGTAGCTAAAGATGGAGCAGATCTGATGGGTTGTATAGTGCTATTTCACACTGCTTAGTTACAGCTCTGGACTCCACAAGCTGGCTCATCATGAATTTAATGTGATAACTAAAAGAAAGATCATATTGATGTGATCAATAGTGTCGAAAGCTGCACTAAGCTCGAGCAACACAAGTAAGGAGACGCATCCCTGATCGGATGTATATAGAAGGTCATTTACTACCTTCACCAGTGAAGTCTCTGTACTATGATGAGGCCTAAACCCTGATTGGAACAGTTCATAGATGCTCTTCTTATTTAAGAAAAACATAACTGCTTGGCTACAGCCTTTTCTAGTATCTTAGAAATAAAAAGGAGGTTTGATATCGGACAATAATTTGAGAGCTGGCAGGGATCGAAATTAGGTTTTTTAAAGAGAGGTTTCACAACTGCTAGCTTGAAAGATTCTGGTACATAGCCGATGCTAAGGGAAGAGTTTATTATGCTCGTAAGAGTTACAACTATTTTTGGTAGTATTTGTTTTAAAAAGTGCGTAGGTAGTGGATCTAGGATGCTTGTAGATGAATTTGATGATGAAATTAGTGATATGAGATCTGATTCTTCAAGGGGTGTAAACAATGTAGTTGCTGATTTAAGATAATGGAACTGTCTGAGGTGTTTATTGTTGAATTTTCTAGATTGAATTTGCAGACTTAATTATTTGTTTATCATATTTTTAATTTTATTATTGAAGAAGTTCATAAAGTCATTGCTATTTAGAGTTGGAGGTATGATTGTTCTTGTAGCAGCATTATTTCTGGTTAGTTTAGCTATAGTACTAAACAAAAACCTAGGGTTATTTTTGTTGGCTTCTATCAGATCAGAGAAATAAGTTGTTCTAGCAGCATTTAGAGCTTTTTTGTAGCTCATGAGACTCTCCTTCCATGCTAGTGTATACACTACCAAATTTGTTTGACGCCACTTACGCTCTAATTTTCGTGTCGTCTGCTTCAGTGTATGTGTGTGATTGTTATACCACGGGACTAAGCTTTTTTTCTCTTATTTTCTTTCATTTCAAGGGAGCTACATTATCTAGGGTAGAGGAAAGAATCGATTCTAAACATTGAGATGCTTGTTCAAATTGTAAGGGGTCTGATGATGATCCAATCAAGGTTGAAAGCTCAGGAAGATTAAAAATGCGATATTGTGGTGACGTACTAATGTTATTTCTACGATGCAGCTTAAACAATATAAGATAAAGGTCTAAGATTGCCTCAGACTGTGGAGCTATAGATATATTTTCTATATTTAACCCGAGTTAGTATTAAGTCTAAGGTGTGACCAGCAGTGTGAGTGGGTTCTAAAACCCTCTGATTAACCCCTACTGAATCTAGAATTGATACGAATGCTGATCTGAGAGAATCGTCAAATTATCATTATCAAATTGAATATTAAAGTCTCCTACAATTAAAGCTTTGTCTGTTGAAACAAGTAAGTTAGAGATAAAATCAGCAAATTCATTTAGAAGATCTGAGTAAGGTCCTGGGGGTTTATAAATGATAATTAATGAAACAGACTGTAGGGTTTTATTTTTTTGGTTACAAGTATAATGTCAACCTGAAGAACTTCAAAAGATTTAAAATTGTGGTTGAATTTTTGTGTGACGTTTAAATAATCACTATAAATGACTGCAATGCCTCCTCCTCTTCCACATGTGTGTGTGTGTGTGTATGTGTGTCTGTGTGTTTGTGTGTGTGTGTGTGTGTGTGTGTGTGTGTTTGGGTTCAGCAATCCTTGAGGGGTGACAGTGAGTTCAGGGCTCTGACCGCTTGTGGGGAAAAAGCTCCTGGAGTGTCTGGCAATTGTGGTTCTGATGCTGCGGAACCGTCTACCAGAGGCAAGGAGGGAGAACACTGCATGTGAGGGGTGGAAAGTGTCCTTCACGATGCTAATTGCTCGATGGATGATGTATGTCTGATAGAGCTGGGAGTTGGAAGGGAGAGATGATTTTCTTCGCTGCAGGACCTTCTGCTTAGCGACAGTGATGTAGCAGCAGAATGCACTTTTGATGGTCCCTTGGAAGAATGCTGTGAGGATGGGAGGGTGGAGGCTGGCCTTCTTCAGCTTTCAGAGGAAGTGGAGGCGTTACTGGGCTTTCTTGGTGATGGAGGTGGTGTTGAGGTTCCAGGAGAGGTCGTCCGTCATATTTTTGAAGAGGAGAAAATAAATATGGGTAAAAGTATGTTGAATCTTAAAGCAATAATACGCTCTTTAATGGGATTAAAAAACAGTACCTATTTGTGAAAGAGTGAACTCTTTCATAAAATATGGGATACTTTGACCTTGAAAGTGCAAAAGCTGTGGAGGAGGACAGCTTTACCTGGGGATCAAGCTAGGGATTAACAAAAAAATTCATGAACGCAACAAAAACAGCTCCCCTCATTGCCTGCCCACAAACCTGCCACATTTCTCAGGTCGATTAGCTCCTTTTAATTTTCAAACTGCCTCATGAAAAAAACAGCTGAAATGTGAGTGTGAACAGCACCCCTCCCTCACAAGAAATGAGTAGAGAGCATACCACAGTGCAGGACCTTGGTTAGCACTTGTGTAGAATTATTAGTTAGAAGTGATTATAAACCATTTGCGTTTTTTTATATATACAATGTAAAAAATTCACAAAAACAAAATTATAAAAAAACAGATATTCTCAGGTAAGCTTATATATAACACCCTTTAAGGTACTTGAAGCAATTATGATTATACACAGGTACGCAGTTACACATGCACGGCAAATATTAGGAATGCGCAGTGATATTTGTGTCACCATGCGCATTTGCGTACTTGACCATCACGTTTTCAACATCACTATCTGATTTATGACCAAAATGTCCAAAAAAGAACAGACATTAAGCAACTTCTTTGACGTTTCACCACCAGCTAAGAAACACCAACCAGAGCTGAAGAAAAGACTTTTTTCAGAAAAGTGGCTCCAAGATGTACCATGGCTAGAAGCTAACAGTGAGCGCACTGAATTGTGGTGCAAGATTTGCGGCTCGCATCCACATCTAGCAGACACATTATGTGCGTTTTATAAAGGCTCAAAAAATTTTAACCATCCTTTGTTTGACAAACATGAAAAGAGCAAGGAGCACACAAATGTGGCACAAGTCATTGCAAATAAATAAGCTAGCTGAGAAGAAATGTCCAGTCACCCACTTAACAAATGGCGAGACAAGCTAAATGAAGAACAGCGGCAAGCTCTGTTTAATATTTTTCTCCTCGCCTTCTATAAAGCTAAACACGCACGCCCCATGTCTTCTTATTCTGAGGATATCCCTTTACTGAAGCGGCTAGGAGTAAACGTCGGAGGCGCATATCATTCATGTGAAGGGGGCACACGGATCGTGCAGAGCATCGCTCACACCATCAGCAGGGATTTGCGAGCCAATTTGCAGTCTGTCGAATGTTGGGGGCTGCTTTTTGATGCATCTGAGGACATCTCAAAAACTGAGCTGGAAATCGTTTACATTGTGTCTGTCTCCATCAACGGAGAGTTAACCTCAGATTTTCTTGGACTGATTGAACTGGGTCCTGATCGAACCACGCAGGCCATAACAGATGGACTTGTGAGACTTTTCCAGAACACAGGCTTGGATGACTGGGCAAAGTTGGTCGCTGTGTGCACAGACTGGGCTGCTGTCAATGTTGGTATGTACAACGGAGTTGTGCCAAAACTTCGGCAACTTGCTGCAGTTGGAGACTCCCTTGTGCACGTTCTGTGCATGGCACACACACTGGAGAATTGCTTAAAATCAGCTGACCAAGTACAGATCTCGTCTGTCACATGCTCGTCTCTCAGCCCTGATGCACATTCACCTGTCAAGGCAGACCACAGAGACATTTGACCCAAAGCCAGCTGTTGACCTGTGGCTGGAGACTGTTAATCGGAGGCTTAACCAAGGACAACCAGGTGCATCTGCAGCATGTTCATCATCTACCAAGCTGAAGCAGAAGACAGTGGGGGCAACACGGAGGAGGACAGTGAGGAAGACCACGCTACATGGGGCGAGTACCAAATGCCATTTCCTGGTACGCACCTGAGGATCTCACTAAAAATGTTATGTGCACCCCTGATTATACATATTTATTTCACATAAATAATAATAACAATACATAAAAACAAAAAAATATGGAATATATCCACATCTGTATTTCATATATAGATTAGAATATATATTTTTTTATTTTTTACAAATATTTAAACCGAAGCCTATAATAAAATAACTATTAAATATTTACATATTTATATACTAACTACATAAATGCGTAATAATTGCAGGTTCAGAAACACAAACTTGCATAAGGGTACCTCAGCAGTATCCAGGCTGGGACTTGAACCTGTCACCTTCTGATCCCAAGAGCAAGGTTCACTAGGTCACCACTGCCCACAACTGAATAAAGATTTGGTGTGAAGATTTGGTGTGTAAAGTGTGTAACAATACACCTCAAAATGATAAATCAAATCAAAATCCACACTTTGTTTTTTTTCCTTTCATAATTTTTCTATTTTTAGGTAGAAAAATAATTAACACAATAAACAATAAAACAATAACTGTAATCAAATATGGAACAATTATGCTCCCCAACTAAAGAGGTCTCCAGGGACCACAGGGCACCACCCCATTCACAGTTAACTACATTGTTTTTCAGAGAGGGAATGTTTTCCAATGTAGAATATTGTCATGGGATAACAATGACACTGTGAAAGGACACTGTGTTATAAATCTGGACCACTGTGTGGCTTTGCTCACACTGCAGAGGTAAGTTCTCATATACTGTATGTACATTGCTTTTGCATCTATTTCAGCTCGCTTTAACATACATGCACAAAGGGGTTGTTTAAATAATGTATAATATATTTTAAACTGGTTTAGCTTCTGCTTCAAAATTACATAACATTAAGGAAAATCTTCTAAATAATTCTCAGCAAAACAATTACCCTGGAATTGCCTCCATTCTCAATTTCTCGAATTGCTCAATGGTTAATGCTCAAAGTTTGTTTATTCACAGAAAGTGCAACATGTTCTTTGTTTCATTGTTGCAATTTTTTTAGCACATTTGTCATACTTTTATCACAATTTGGAAAATCTGCTGGTGATCATAACCATCATATGTTTCAAACAGCTGCACAAACTAACATTCTCAACTAACATCCTCACACTCTCTCTGGCTGTTGTCAACCCTTGTGATGCCTCTTATCATGATACACTCTGTATTCTGTAAAACATACAGTTGCCTTGATGTCACATTGTGCACGCATGTCTCTCTATTATAAATCTGTGTTTAAATTCCTGTATATTGTTATGCAGTTTGCCACCCTTTTACAGGTTAGATAAACATAACCTTAGCAGCCCACAAATGTGAACATTTGAAATTAATTTAATATAACATTTCATTTATGTTTAACAACTATTATTTTGTAAGATTTAGTTGTTTGATGCAAAGTGGAAACAAGTGGAAACATCATTTTAATATGATTTGTTTCAGAAACAATATATCTCAAGATCTGGACAAAATGAACTCAAGCCAGGTTCAGACAGTGGACATCACTTCTCTTTGCTATGAATTTGTAAACAAATCTTGTCATAAGGTTGTCTATCCACTCTACTTGAGGGTGTCACTTTACCTTCTCTTTGGTTCAATAGTGATTTTGACAGTATTTGGCAACCTCTTTGTCATCCTGACTGTGACTCATTTTAAGCAGCTGCACACACCGACTAACTACCTCGTTCTCTCCCTGGCTGTGACTGATCTTCTGCTGGGCGGCTTTGTGATGCCTCCTAGCATGATACGCTCTGTAGAGTCCTGTTGGTATTTGGGCACTTTATTCTGTAAAATTCACAAGGGTGTTGGAGTTACATTGTGCACTGCATCTATTATAAACCTGTGTTTCATCTCCATTGACAGATACTATGCTGTGTGTCACCCCCTGCTGTATCACAGTAAAATTACTCACTTTGTCACAATGGTCATGATTTCTGTCTGCTGGACTGTCTCGGCTGTGGTTGGGTTTGGAATAGTATTTCTGGAACTCAACATTCTGGGCATTGAAGATTTTTACTATGAAAATATAGATTGTGAAGGAGGCTGTGTGTTGTTTCAGAGTGCAGCCTCCAGCACTGCTTCCTCTTTTCTTTCCTTCTATCTACCAGGCATCATGATGCTCTGTATATATATTAAAATATTCCGTGTTGCACAAAAGCAAGCGAAATCTATTCAGGACTCAAAGAATAAAAGCAACACACAGTCAGTGTTAAGCAAAGAGGAGAAAAAAGCCACCAAAACCCTGGCTGTGATTTTAGGAGTGTTCCTGTCACTTTGGATGCCGTTCTTTTTCTGTAATGTTATTGATCCTTTCATTGGTTACTCAATTCCTCCAGTATTGCTTGATACGCTTGTTTGGATTGGCTATCTAAATTCAACCTGCAACCCTATTGTATATGCTTTATTCTACAGATGGTTTAGAAAAGCTTTCAGGATGGTGTTATCAGGTAAAATCTTTGAGCCAGGGTCTTCAAGAATAAATCTGTTTTCACATTGAAAAAAATATCTTGGATGCGATGAGATGCAAATTAAATTAAATTTCTTCCATTTTTATGCAGTCTGTTTAACTTTGGAATGATGAAGTTTCTTAATTCATCTAAACATGAACTTCTTGGAGATGTTTTTATATAGTTTTCCAGCTTGATGTGGTTCTGAAAGACCCGTGTTTGTTTGTTTGTTTGTTGGTTGTTTGTTTTATTAATACAGTTTGCCCACTCTCACCTATTTGGAATCTGCAAATTTACTGCTAAATCAAGATGTTTACATACCTTTCACACTCATTGATATTATTGTATTATTGAAACACTTTCTTCAATAAATAAATAAATAAATAAATAACAAAGTAAAATGTTTTCTAATAAACTGGGTTGTCTTTATGCAATTTTAGGAAATCGGGTGTTTATTTTCTTCAGAAAAATTCAAAAGTTTTATACACTTCCAATCAAGTGAAGTCAAGTCAAATTTATTTATACAGCGCTTTTTACAACTGAACTTGTCACAAAGCAGCTTTATAGAGATTATAGAATCTGGGTCCGAGCCCCCAATGAGCAAGCTAAAGCGACAGTGGCAAGGAAAAAGTCCCTAAATATAGGAAGAAACCTTGAGAGGAACCAAGGCTCAGAAGGGGAACCCATCCTCCTCTGGTCAACACCGGA
>JBBIGC010021166.1:0-12663 GCA_037576955.1 Lepidarchus adonis | reverse complement strand
ATCTGAGAGAGAGAGAGAGAGAGATTGATTATGCAACCCGGTCTCTGGTTCCTGAGGGATGGATTATGAGTAACTTTCCATATTTGCAGATTTGTGTATTAATAATAAGAAGCATTTCATTGTCCTGCTGCTACACTACGTTAACACAACACACACAAGATTGTACTTAGGCTACAGCTGCTAGCTCATGTCTATGTTTTTCACCCATGTCCTCTGGTCATTAAAACCCCCCGTCCTGCCCATGAAGGAGAACAACAACGACGACGACAACAGCAACAACAGCAGCAACAACAACAACAACAACAACCTAAAACTTACTAACGAAATAAAGTCAGTCCTCTAGGACAGCTGTCTAGGAATGTAAATGCAGAAAGAAACTGCACTGCAGAACATAATGCATTTAAAAGAGACTTCATTTTATGTATGTTTGGACTACACTGACAGTATGTAATGATATATTTCTCTTTCACAAGGGAGCATTCACCCTCACTCACATGCTTCTATGAAGGTGTGCAATAAAGAGGTCTGCTTGGGCTTTCTGACAGGGACACAATAAATCCCACTAATGGACTAAAGGGGTTTTGTGGGGGAAATGAGCGCAGCTGTGGATTACCACTGCTGTCAGTCGTTGTGTGAGGTCACAGGAACATTGCTTTGTCATACCCAGAAGCATGCGTATAGGCCTAAAGCGTACTCTCCCAAAAGTCTCTCTCTCCTCCCTACTAGCTAAAACACTTTCAAACTTATTTAGTCTGTGTAGGCATCCCTCGCCTCAGTCCAATATTAAATTCATGTGGTGATTAAATTTGGAGGCAATTGATTTTGATTTGAGGTGGATGGGGATCATGTGCTGATGCAACACACTGCAAGAGCAAAGAGCTAGAGAGAAAGTAGGCATTGGTGAATCTGTCAGATTCTGATACTCCAAAAGAGACTACAATATACAAGCCTTCACTGATACTAAATAAATGTGGCAAATTTATATAATCTATATTTGTTGCAGGTACGTTTTCAGGAAGATTTTTACTGCAATATGGATTCATTTAAGGTCTCTACACCAGATGTTAACCTTTTTGTGGGGAGCTGTATTTGGACAAGGACGTACAACCTACTGACATACTGGCTGCTTCTCTGTCTCTTCTTTTGCACAATTCCTTGTTTGTTCCACATCACCGGCAGAGAAATCAACCTTAGCAACAGTCATCAGCGCGCTGACTAGCCAGCCTAGCAAAGGGAACAGCTGTTCATCAGAAAGCAGACAAGCCACAGAGCCCATATTTGTCCTTATGCTAGAGTGAGTTTATGACTATCATACAATGTTTCTCATTAACCTGCTTTACATAGACGATGACACAGAACTGAAAGCCAGAGCCCATCCATTTTATTATGGATCTGACAAGTTGGGACATAACTTGTAAATTTGTAAATTTATTTAGCTTACAAAAATACAAAGAAATGTCTTTTAGCTGACAAAGGCTGGAAACCACTGCTGAATGTAAATGACTTTCAAGCCCTTAGAAGACATTGCATGAGAAATCATCATGCTACTGTGAAATATGGCTGTGGGGAGGACTTTCAGAAAAACTGTAGTCAGGTCACAGTCCACTGCTGTATCAAGAAATGCAGCCATACATCAATCATCACTTCAGTATCACTGAAGTGGAAATGTATATGGAGACTTTACAGAGACACGGGCTGCCATCAATGTGATATTATAAATAGGGAATATATATATATATATGTATATGTATATAATTTCAACAATTTTCAACACTTCACTACATGTGCTACACATGATCAATATAATTGGTTCCTCATTTGTGAAGTTCATCCTAAAGCAGAAAGCAGGTTGATGTGTCAGTTTTATGCTTAAAAACATATTGAACTTTAAACACTTTTCTACATCCCTGATGGCTCCTAATGTATATTTATAAAATGGGCCCTCAGCTCTGTCTATGGAGAGCCACACAGCATTCAACTCATCTGTTAACTGCTAGGCTTAATAGATGTGTGAATAGGAGGGCTGCCAAATTGTACTGGACACAAGACCAAAGTTGTGCATATCCCCATTACCATTCACTTTATTTTTCTAGTATTTAGAGGAATTTAGAGGAAATGTTTTATCTAATTAAAACCACGTTTGTGTCTTGAAGGCATAACATTACAAGTTTCTATACACTTCCTAATATAGTTCATTAGCATTATAGATTAAATATGTCTCAAATGTTGAGCTTATCATGGGTTTCTCTGTAGGGTCAGATGCACAAGAATAAAATCCCTGTGGCAATATGGGAATATGTGGTAGTCCATCCACATAACTGCTACTTTCAAACCCTTATTAACCGACTCTGCATCAGTGAATTAAAAGCACTGTGAGGTGAAAGCAGGACAGCCCAATCATGAGAGTAAATTTCCACCCATTTGAATTACCACTTCCCTTCTAGCTTTTAAGTTCCATTTTCATTATCAGCTTGAAACAAGAAGCCCTGTCGGTTTGTACAAAGGACATACTGGGGATTTCTCACAGGCTGTCAGATACAAGTACCTTCCAATTTCCAGTCTGAGCTGCCTTGCCCATAAAAATGATTCTTATTTTGAGAGTTACTATTGGTGTCGAAAGCTTATGACCCTCAAAAGCTTATGTGTTAAAGGGGAAAACATTGTCCTGTCTTTGAAATTAAAAACTAACTTCAAATTAGTTACTATATTAGATAAATGCATATTAACCTTCCTACATGTTTTTCATTTGTTATGCTTTTATGCATTCATTCTATTTTGTATTCATGTATATTCTTGTAAGTGAATTAATGATTCATTTTTCTCATTACCATATAGTGATTTACATTGAATTACTCATTTTGTTTCTTTATGATTAATTTCTATTCTTTAGTTATTTAATTCCTTTATCTGTGCTGCTTTGTAATTGGTCATGCTTCTATTTTTGGCAGCAGCAAACTCCAGTGCTGATAAACATCATCATCATCATCATCATCATTATTATTATCATAGGAATGATGAATAAGACAGATAAGATAGAATAAGCAATTAGGGTATAAATAAGTATGAGATAATGGTATAAAAGAACTAAATAAACAAATTTCAATACAAAAAATGTAAAGTAAAGTAAAAGGACATAAATGGAAAAAAATTGAGAAAGAGGTAAAAGATTTTTTAACACAGCAAAGGGATTTAGCTTTTCTAATTTCCGCTGGTAGTGTTTTTCATAGTCTCATTTCATTTAAACTCTTTATGTGGATGTGAATTATGATGATAATAATAACTAATAAAGTTCAGTTGCGATACTGTTCATGTTCATTTTCAGCTGTGTAAGGCCTCACACCTCAACAATATCCATCTCTGTATTTTGTTTATGTGATATTTGATGTGTTCAGACAGCAATGTCACATTCAGAAAGTGCTATTAAAACTATGAGTATGACTATGAGTTTTATTATTAAACCATAACTGTGTATAAATATGGAAATAACACTTTCATAGTGTATAGTATATAGAGTGTATTTGCTGGTTGAAAATATATAATATAAAGATTTGGCACCAGTCATATTGTTCCCTAATATGTTGAATTCAGCAAATTAACGATACAGGGGTTCTCGATTTAAATCAGGGTTTGGTTCCTCTGAGTGGGACATAATTCAACATATACATTATTTGCATTTTACTTGTGATGAACTGTAAACATGTTTTCTTACCTGATAGTACCTGTCTACTGTTGTCCATGTTCATCCACTCATCTGTGTCACATTTCTTTGTTTATCATCTTTCTCTAGTCAGCACTTACAGTAGCACATCTCTATTCACATGCTGTAGTTGAAAATTCAATTTACGTTTCTAATGAAGATGGTTTACATTCATTGTGGACCACATCTGAATGTGATGTAAGTGATCTGACCATAATCCAATCACAGTGGGTCCTGGATGTGTTGAAACAGTATCAGTTAAAAAATAATTCAAGGTGAAAAGAGACTTATAAAATGTATTTGTGTTCGCTGTGAACTAACCAGCGCCAAAACAAACTGAGATAAGGTGAGTGTGTAATTTATCATGATAATGATGCCCTTTTGTCATGTCGCCCACCACAGCACTCTTCTATTTATCATTCTAGGCTATTTCACATGCAGAACCCAGGGTATCTTTTAGCAGTCATGTTTAAGATTTGTGTCATTTACACATGGAGCTCATGATTGGTATATTACCAGGGTGGATATGTTCATACATGCTGTGAAAATCCCAGTAAACAGGAGGTGAACCCATTAGCAGGTCCACAAATAGCTCATTCATTTCTGAACTATGTCAATGTTCTTCAAAAAACTCCTGGCAAAATGAAACCATGACTGCAAAAACATAAATATTCTGTTGCTATATGTTTGTAGATTTGCTGCTTTTCTCAAATTATGTACAAAGTACATGCCACAGAATATAAAAACATAAGTATGAAATTATTAAAACTTTATTTCAGCAATGTATCACTTTTTATATGTATGGGACCTGGTTATTTCAATAATATGCTGCAATCAACAAAACTCAACTCAACGAGACCTCATTACTTATCTCATCTAGAGCTCATAACTAAAGCTTGAAGATTATTTCAGCCAGAGCTTGTGACTTGTTACCTAAAGTAAAGCTCATGACTTTTCATATGTGAACTTATCAGAAAAAAGGGGTTGTATCTCAATTCATTTGGAGATTTACATTTGGAATTCCTAATGTCCAACTAGGAAAAGTACCCTTCATCTGGGAATTCATACCCAGAGTTAGAAACTGTGTTCTCAACTCAAAATATAATATTAAATCCATTCAGTTTATGGCCTCAAATTAATTAAACAACCAACAATGTTATGATAAATACACTGTAGACAATAAAATGATCACTTTTTACTTTCTGCTCACACCACTCATGACTCTTCCCATTCAATTACAAATACATATCCTGTAAAAGTGCATGTGACGGGTTCCTTTCTCTCTCTCTCTCTCTCTCTCTCTCTCTCTCTCTCTCTCTCCCATGATCTTTTATCATGAAGCAGTCACCATTCCACTTAGACATCTGTGGATGGATGGGTCCCCGCCCCGCGTGCTGAGTTGACGTATTACTCTTTATCAGGACAGTTGAGCCAGGGCGAACCCTCACTGTCTGAAACATACTGTGTAAACACCCACCCACTTGTAACACAAAGCATTGTTGATAAGATCAAAGGTGGGATTTGCACATCAATATGCACCATGAGAGGTGTATTAATGTAGTCGTGCATTTGTTACCTTCCATCTCTTCTCTTTGCTAACGTTGGCACAAAGCCTCCTCTGCATTGCGTTGATGAAAAGGCCGCTGCTATTCTTGTTGCTTTAGCTTGTGCTCAGATCACACAAAGATATGTGCGTCACAAGTGTGCCTGTCTGTTTGTGAGCACAACTGCAAATAGCCCCCACAGCTATAGTGCAGAGAAGACGCTTTCAGTGTCCAGTTACTGCTCCCTCACTGTTTGCTAAAGAAAAGCTTTCAATGTTTCATTACCTAATGCTGTCTTTTTTTTACACAAATACACACGGTTTGGTTAACTAGTTTCCAAGCTAAATGTATAACTTATTTATCTATTTAATTCATTAGCTTTAATAAATTATTTGGTTTATAATTTTGTTAACATATCTGCAACTTTAAAGCATAGCTTTGAAATATTTGTATTATTCAATCTCTATAGGGTGTTTGTGTAATTTTTGATTTTGATTTATGGCACATTTCAGATATTTCATGGGGTGAAAGTGTTTAGGTATCAGGGTTGAGTGAATGTAAACACTTTTTTTTTTTTTTAAGAAAGTTGTTGGCTGAATACTGACTACACTGTGCTGCATGTATCTTCCCAACACATAAAGGAATATAATATGTTCACAATATATTTAGAATATATCTAGAAAAGGAACATCACCCTATATGTTTGGCTTTTTTATGCTTTTGCTTACATTTATTGAAGCATAATATAATTATCCTGTTTTGCTTCACAAAAATGTTAATGATTTTTTTCTGACAGTCCATTGCTTGTCCCACAATGCCCTGTAGGACTGGCTCATGAACAAGTGGCGTGGTTTTTGGTAATGAAATAGTGGACCCTTAAGTAAAGTATACTGAATACAGTTTTGTTTGAATATTTGAATTTTTGGTGACTCATCCTAATAGAGAATGAGATTTTACAATTTCACAATCTCAACAATGTAATCTTGCAAATGTCACTTTAAAGAGGGTAGCTGTTAATGACATATACAGTGGTAAAGTGATTCATGTTTTCTTTTTTTCCATGTTTGTCACACTTAAATGCTTCAGAGCATAAAAACTAATTTAAATGACCCCGTGTGACAAAGTGATTAAATTTGATTGATGATCTGAAATATTTAAGTGAGAAACATGGGAAAAAAAAGAAACCAGGAAGGGGGTAAACACTGTTTTACATCATACCACAAAGTGCATATACAATTCTAGAACAAAGATGCTTCAATTATTACTCAAGAGCACACCTATTGCTAAGTCAGCTCAGTTGCCAATTAGTGTTAACTTTGAAAATCCCAATTTAACCCCTATTGTGCTGCTTGGTGAGGACAGAGAGACATAGATTAGGTTGAGTCACAGAGTCAGCAGGAGCTCATTGTGTTTTCACCACCTGGTTTAGTCCCGTGACCAATCCCACCTGCTCTGTCTTGCTTGCAGGGAACTGAGGGCCTCATTATCCACATCATGTTCTCACTGTTTCCAGTGCAACTTTAGGCCTGTGAGCAAAAAACAGGGGCTATTTCTGTCTTGTTACTGCCTGGACATCATAATATGTGTACCATGCATAGTCATTTATCACAAATAAAGAAAAATGTTGTCTTCAAAACTTGGTTGATAAAGCACAAAGCCAAATTAAGTGGCATCGCATTATTGTGATGTACGTGAAAATTGCCAAAATGTTTGAAAATAATACAAGATTTTATAGGACAATGACAATATGTAAGAACAATTAACTTAAGTAAAATATAATAGACTAGAGTTGAACTAAACTAAACTAAACAAAACATAAATTAGCCGCATTAAATTGATCTGATCTGAAAAGCTCATCTGATGTGTTAACAAAGCATGAACTCTGAAAAACAAGCGCTTCACAGAAAATAGAGCTAGGTAAATCAACCTGTAACCTGTGGGTTCCACTCGTCTGGTCAGCTTATTCAAATATTTGATGTTCTTGCTCTCACACTCTCTCATAATGGTCACTTGTTCAACATGATACCTCATGGCAAAGAACTCTAAGTATCTGATTGCTGCTCCACATAAAGATGGTCTAGGCTTTAAGAAGATTGCCAGCACCCTTAAACTGAACTGCAGCACAGTTGCCAAGACCATACAGAGGTTTAACAGGACATGTTCCACTCAGAACAGGCCTCACCATGGTCGACCAAAGAAGTTGAGTAAACATGCTCAGAGTCATATCCAGAGGTTGTCTTTTGAAAATAGACGTATGGGTGCTCCCAGCATTGCTGCAGAGGTTGTAGGGGTCGGGGAGTCACTCTGTCAGTGCTCAGACCCAAACCCAGTGCATCAAACTGGTCTGCATGACTGTCATCCCCAGAAGGATGCCTCTCCTAAAGAGGATGCAGAAAAAAACACAAACAAGGACATGGATTACTGGAACCATGTCTTATGGAATGATAAGAACAAGAAAACATATTTGGTTGTGATTGTGTCAAGTGTGTGGCAGCAACCAGATGAGGAGTATAAAGACAAGTGTGTCTTGCCTACAGTCAAGCATGGTGGTGGGAGTGTCATGGTTTGGGGCTGCATGAGTGCTGCCAGCACTGGGGATCTACAGCTCATTGAGGGAACCATGAATACCAACATGTACTGTGAAATACTGATGCAGAGCATGATCCCCTCCCTTTGGAAACTGGGCCGCAGAGCAGTATTTCAACATGATAACAACCCCAAACACACCTCTAAAGAAACTGAAGTTACAGGTACTGGACTGGCCATCTGTGGGGCATCCTCAAACAGAAGATGGAGGAATGTCAGGTCTCTAACATCTACCAGCTCTGTGATGATATCATGAAGGAGTGGAAGAGTAGCAACCTAGCAACAAAAGAGTTAAGGCAGTGCTGGAAAATAATGGTGGGCACACAAAATATTGACATTTTGAGCACAATTTGGACATATTCACTTTAGGGTGTACTCCCTTTTATTGCCAGCACTTTAAACATTAATGGCTGTGTGTTGAGTTATTTTAAGGGGACAGCAAATTTACACAAGCTGTACACTGACTACTTTACATTGTGCCAAAGTGTCATATCTTCAGTGTTGTCCCATGAAAATATAATAAAATATTTACACAAATGTGAGGGATGTACTCACTTTTGTGAGGTACTGTAATTGCTTCTTGCTCAGTACATATAGGTCAGCACCATGTTAGTCATTTGAGCCCTCTTGTGGACTTGTAGACTTGTGGATTGATGAAGGAGAAAAAATGGCTGAACTGGCTGCAGTATGAACACCTGCCCTATGCAGCTCCCAGCATAGTGCCTTTGCCCTTTCCCCTTTGCCAGCACAAGCCCATCATCTGCTCTCATCTGCGTCAACTGTTCTCAGCAGCTGAAGTCTTAGTAAGTCTGGACACTGTCATATCTAATTTATTCTTTTATTTGCTGCATTTAAAGATGCTATATGTGAAATCAAGTGTGGAATTAGCATTTTGTATCTAGAGTCTGCTAGCATGCCTGATAACAGATGTCTAATATGTGAATGCTTGAGCTGCTCATCTACACTACTATTTAAAAGTTTGGACACATTCAATTTTGCAGACTTACTGACCTTCAGTTCTTAAAGTAATGATGGGCTGTCGTATCTTTTTACTGAGTTAAATGGTTCTTTCCATAATATTCTAGCAGTTGTCAATAGAACTTCTGCACAACACAACTAATGGTCTCAACCTCATTAAGAAGCAAGAAATTCCACAAATGAACCCTGGCCCTGACCTGTGAAGTGAAAACCATTTCAGGAAACTACATCATGAGGCTCATCGAGAGAAAGCCCAGGGTTTGCAGCACTGTCAACAAAGCAAAGGGTGGTTAGGAATCAAAAATATAAAACATATTTACAGTTATTTATCAATGTATCTTGCTTCATATATTTGATGTCTTCAGTATGTATCTAAAGTAAGATAGATGATATTGAATGAGAAGGTGCGTTCAAAAGTTTGACTGGTAGTGTATTTGTGCATGTGGTCAGCATGTCTGCACTGTGTGTCAGTGCATTGGTTTTTCAAGGGCTAAGCATGTACAACAGCAATCACTACTGTTGACCTCTCCATGATAGATCCACTTCTGGCAAGCTCGAAAATGTTACAAAACTTTAGCAAAAAATCCCATTCAAAATGTCAGAAACTAAAGCATATAAACAATAGTCCAAATTATATTCATTATGCAGAATTTTGAAAGTTTGAACTGTTCTGATAGATTTGTATATAATTTGTGTCATGATATTGAGGTAATATTAACGTAATTTATCCTTTCCATAGTTGCCTGAACTATAGATTGGAGTAGACATTTGCCACTTTTGAATGCACTGAGGTGAAGACCCTTTCCCTGAATAACATGGACCTATGGACCTATATCTACTTGCATTGATGGCACAACACACACCAACATACATTTTGGAATGTTATTATATTTTAGTCATAATGTTAGTTTTTGTTTGCCAGTCGGTGCCCTAGTTGTTATGTCAGCCAACACATTTTTTCATTCAGTAGTTAGTGGGTTTCATTTTTCAGTCACAAATACATTTTCTTTTCCACTTTTGGAAGTCTGGCATTCTGAACTTTATTTTCAGTTAGATATGGCAACATAGTCGAGCTTAATAGTGTAGCCTCATATTCTTTAACACAATTAGTAATTTATAGTGTTTTGTTAAAATCCATGGTGATAATTTACACCGACAAGTTGAAATCAACTACAAAACCTTTGAAAATGTAAGCTACAGTGGACTGTCTGTTACATTCCTGATCATTTTCTTAGTATCTTCACTAATTGAGCAACCCCAATGTAATTTCTGCCTCCATGCATCACTCAAGGCAAAGCCAAATCACACATTTTCAACCCCCCTTCAAACAGCCTGCTTGAAGCCTGCCTATGGATTCTGAGTTAATTCAACAACAAAACACCACACACACATGCACAAACCTGTCCAGATGAGAAATTGAATATGTGTGAGCTCTAGACATCTGCCTCTCTCTCAGGAGATGACACAGGCTGGCAGACTGGCCTGTTGCCATGCACTTTTACAAAGGCATGGTTGGTAGGATTTTTTTAAGCCAATTGGTGGTGTCTCTACACTACTTATATAATGGTGACCAGGGAAAAACAACAACTGTTTAGGCTGTTGGTCAGATCCATATTCGGTAGCTTTTTACTTTACTGATTGACTTTCGGCATTATAATGGATGCTCTCAGAATCAGAAACATGTTGCTGCGTTAAACCATATTTTTATATTTCTGTAGCTTCTGTCCAGTGTTGGTGTTAAAAAAAAGTTAACTGAGATCAATTTATTAAGAATGATGACAATGTGTATCACATATAAACTATGTATTACATAACAAATACTCTGGCCATCAGATCAACAACCAGCACACATGGCTGAAATTCAACAGACTAGTGTAGAAAGGTCAGTCGGGCCTAAAGAGTCTCAAGGGGCATGTACTTAAACTGATCCATTAACACTCTGACATCTATTGCACGTAAGCTCTATTTGGCTTTGTACAGTGCTCTGCTAGAATCTATATTTAAGAACATAATTAAAGAAAAGCGTTTTTTGTTTTTTTTCAAAACATTCAACAAAATTTGTAGAAGACTCTAACTGCCATTTCTGTTCCTTTAGCTACTGGATGCATGGATGATGGGGTTAGAGAGAGTGAGTCCAATTATTATGCCGTGGACTTTGGCTAAAGATGGCACAGGCATTTCCAGGGATTGAGCTTTAAATGATAGGGCCAATACTTAGATGGTTACACCACTGAGGAGCCTTAAATATGCTTTTTTGTTGCAAGTACATGGCTCATCATTTATGAAAACAACTTCTTCAAAGGTATGTCTCTATACGACATTAGAGCATTACAGTTTTGTAAATTATCAGAACAAAAAAGCTCTTTATTAGGGTTTTTCTGCTGCTACTGAAAATCAAAGTAATAATGGTGTTGAATGAAAGCTCAGATTACACTATTTTAGTTTGTTGATTTCATGTTGTGAAAGCCATTGAATACATCAGACAGAAACATATTAGCAGAGCACAGAGCCTAATATGTTCATTTTACTTTGAAAAGACCATGGTGTGATCATAGGATGAAAACCTAAATATTTCTGGGCTAACTCCTCAGTGTATTACTATCTACTCCTGTGTTTACTGGTAAGAAAAGTCAAATCAAAACCACCTCACTTCAACGACATAAACAACGCCTCTACATGAGCAAAACTTTTACTTTTGCAAGTTAAGAAAAATCTAATCCTCCTACACTTTCTCCACTTTCCCCACTGTTGAAAAAAATTCAATATGGATGCTTACATAATGCAAGTAGCCTTTAGAAGTTGCAGTTAGCTGCAGCAGTAGTAAAAAAAAAACATGGTTTAATGTTTGACATGAATAATTTCTCAGTCATACATCTTTGAAAAAAATAAAAGCAACATCTTCTGACTTGATCACTGTACAAAATAATGTTATATGCACCACCAGTTTAAAGTTTGGACACGTTCAAAGTTTTTGCAATTTTCTGAACTGACTGACCTTCAGTTCTTAAAGTAATGATGAATGATCTTGAGAGAATATGAATTCTAACTGTTGTTAAATAGGGCGCTCAGCTGTGTACCAACCTGACTTCTGCACAACACAACTGATGGTCCCAACCCAATTAAGAGACAAGAAATTCCACAAATGAACTCTGACCGGGCCCTGACCTGTGAAGTAAAAAACATTTCAGGAAACTACATCATGAAGCTCATCGAGAGAAGGCCAAGGGTTTACAGCACTGTCAACAAAGCAAAGGGTGATTACTTTGAGAAATCGAAAATCTAAAACAGAGATGTTTATCAATGCATCTTGCTTTATATATTTGATGTTTTCAGCATGTATCTACAATGTAAAAGTAGTCAAAATAAGGGCAATATTGAATGAGAAGGTGTGTCCAAACTTTCGACTGGTTATGTATGTTTGCTTCTTCTGGCAGTTCAGTGCAGTTTACCTGGTTCATCTTGTTTAAAACACCTCATGCATCCTCACAGCTCACTTGGCTGTTTCTCTACATTGGGTTTCATTGCTGGCAACCTTGAAGTGTGCAGACAATCAACATTTTCAACACTTTCAACAGCACAACCTCTCTTCCACCTCTCTTGCTCCCACCCCATGCTGAAACACCTCAGCAGAACTACAAAGAACAAACATCACCTTAATCAGGAGTTCCACTCTGTCTGTGTGAGTTATATTTCCACTAAAAGACCCCCCTCACTCCATGACTGGCACTCTAAGCCTCTTACACAAGTGCCGGCCTAACAGATTGGGTGTCAGCAAAGGAGGGACTGGAGGAATACATGAGCTTGTGTGTGTGCGTGTGCGTGTGCGTGTGTGTGTGTGTGTGTGTGCGTGCGTGTGTG
>JBBIGC010021129.1:0-12665 GCA_037576955.1 Lepidarchus adonis | reverse complement strand
ATATACAGGGTGTTACTCGGAATGCTCTGTGTGGACTCTCCTGCATATATATATAGATATATATATATAGATATATATATATAGCCAAGCTATTCCTTTAAGTCAGAGGTGCCTTGCTCTTGTCTGAAAGGGCCAGTGCCCAGCACAGTTTGGTGATTTCCTTGACCAAACACATTGCCAGGTTTAGTGAGTGGGTTTCTTCCAAACCGTGCTGAATTTCATTTTATTTCAACAGTGTAATAGAACACAGTGTTTACTGTAGGTCTCTGAGGAGTAGGTCTGCAGGGTTGAGGAGGTGACTCAGGTCAGCAGTTCTGTGCAGTAAACTCAGTGCTTCTCTTTTTTCTGCCTTACAGGAGCTCTGCATGAACACTTTACCTGAAGGAGGAACAAAACAGAGCATGGGTTGAGTTTGTGTAACAAGTATACAAATGGTTAAATAAGTGGACACTGTTCGATACACTGTTAACTATACTAACAGACAAAAGTGCACGACATGGGAAAACAGCAGCAGAAATGAATTGTGATCTCTGTATTAAACCCATCCCCCATCACCCACACATGAACACATGGAGCGATTGGCAGTTATCAACAATACCCGGGAAGCAGCGTAGTGGGACAGTATCTTGCTCAAGGGCACCTGGGTCAATCAACCACTGGGTAATGGGCCCAACACAAACTGTGTCTACAGGGGGTCCTTTTTGACTTTTGAGTCGAAACCCACTTAACTAATCATCTACGTGTGTAACGCCCTGGGGTCATGCCTCTGTCAGTCCACCAGAGGGAGACCCTCATCCACCTGAGGCTCTGTTTCACCCTTTTCTGAGCGGTTTATTATATCGCTTTCACTTGACGTAATCACAAATTTCCGTAATTCAAGTATGATGTAAGGTGAGGACCCCCTGTTCTTCTTTCCATTGTATTTTTTTGACTCCATCTAGTGAAAGTGGCTACTTGTCATTGTGAACACGTGCAATCCACAATGGAATCTGTATTTAACATATGCACACAAGGAGCAGTAGGCAGCTATGAAATGTGCCTGAGGAGCAGTGTAGTGGGGACAGTACCTTGCTCACGGGTTTGTACACAAAGGGAACATCCTAACCACTAGGCCACCACTGCCCTGTTTGATCCAGTTAGGGTCAAAGCGCCACAATTACCAAACAGCAATATAATAAAGCAGATACACTATACATTTCATAGAAGAAACAATATTTGCTCTTAATTGTTGTGGTATTAACCAACAGACCAGGTTCTGTTGTGAGCCAATTCCTCCCCATCACTTTTTGAATATGATGTAAGTCGAAACCCGCTTAAATAAGCACCTACGTGTGTAATGCCCTGGGGCCATTCCTCTGTCAGTCCACCAGAGGGAGACACTCACCCACCCGAGGCTCTGTTTCACCCTTTTCTGAGTGTTTTATTATATCTAATATAATAAGATATATCGATGGGGCAGCGACGTAACCACAAAACTCTGTATGTTGAGTACAACATAAGTTAAGGACCTCCTGTAGTTGCCAATGGTCATCTCATAATCAACCCTGACTCCCAGTACACTACATTAGAATCCAGGATTACTGATATCAGCATCCTTGGAACAATTCCCTGTTGAACCTCAGTAGTTCATGATGTAACATCTGCCGTCTATGTCTAATGTACTAGACTTGTTTGAAGCACCTAACGATGAAGAGGAATCTCCTGGACTCTTATCACAACCTGATAGTAAAGTTCATGTTGTAGCATTTGCCAGCTGTATTTAAAACAATAAGACTTGTTTTATTAAACTGAGTAAATGATAACGTGGAATGTGTTATACTCTTTCTAACACTCTCTGACAGTAATGTTGTAGCACTTACCATATGTATTCAATGACTCTCATGTCTTGTCTGCCTTTGTCTGGGTAACGTGTTCTTGTTATGTGTTTCCCTGTCATGTTTTTCTATTCTGTTTTTCTGCTGTGTTCTGAATTTGGTTCTGTCCCTGGTTGTCAGTTTTTGGTGTGTAATGACCTTCTGTCCATGTCTTTGAGCATGTTCTTCATGGTTAATTATAATTAAAGATCATCCTCCCTGTGAATCTTACCAACAAACACCTGAGATTGTTACAGACTAAGGTGAATGTGTTGAACTTTTTTGCATCAGTGGGGTCGTATGTGAACTAATGCTTGATTGTTCCTGTACCTGGAAGTTGCTTTGGACAAAAGCGTCAGTCAAATGAATAAAAGTAAAGGTATGGACTGATTTTTCACCCACCAAGTTTGAGCAGAGTCTTGGTGAGGTCCGGCATTGTGGGCTCAGACAGGAAGGTGGTCACCCCCCAGTGTTGAGTGACTGATTCTCTCACATGGGTGACATGACGGTACAGTTCAGCAGCCTTCTTCTGGGTCCAGCTACAGCAGAAAGCAGGACAGGGAAAGGTCACCTCACAGCACTGTGCAAACAGCCACACAGCCATGTGACAAAGGAGATCTGATAGGAACAATACGCCTGAAACCTTGATGCCTACAAAAACCTTTATTGTGCATTTGATGGGGTCTGTTTGGCACTATCCTTATATATTAAAACATTTTTAACAAATTATTATACTTATAGGTTTATTCTGAGGAAAGTAATAATGTTAATTATTTGTGTGTGAGTATAAATGATAAATAATTCATCCACCTCACATTCCTTGCTTTTGCTGTGTCACCAGCACTTATCAGCACTTAAAGTGTTGAAAGCTCCTTGGAGCCAAAAGAGATTCCGAATTTGGGGGGGGGGGGGGGGGGCAGTGGCACAGTGCAGTGGTTAACACTGTCGCTTCAAAGCAAGAAGACCCAGGATCTACCAAGGGTCTTTCTGTGTAGAGGTTACAAGTTCTACCTGTTTGTGTGGATTTCCTCCGGGTTCTCCAGTTTCCTTCCACTGTCCAAAGGCTTGTGCTTTAGGTTGTCTGGCTACTCTACATTGTCCATAGGTGTGAGTGTCTGTGTGAATGGGTGTCTGTCTGTGGTGGGTTGGCCTCCTGTTCAGGATGAACCCTGCCTTGTGCTTATAGTCAGCTGGGATCAGCTCCAGTTTCCCCATGACCCGAAATGAATATGTGGTTTGGAAAAAAGGAAACGTTTGACTGGGGATGTTCCAACTGTTATACATTGAAGCCCCATGCACCACATTTTTGTGTAAATATGTGTAGATGTGCATTAAAGTAATGTTTTTGTAATTATTTATTTATTGGTTGATTTATTTACTGATTATCAAGTCCCTGTAATTCCTAAAGTCGTCATATATTTATGTCATATGTCGTATCTAAGCCAGGTCAGCATTGCCCAGTACCTTTCCGGAGCACAGTCCAGTCCTTACACTGAAACACTGTAAATCATTGTAAACACATGTCATTCAATTTTACATAGATTATTTTACCTTAAAATACCTTCAAATTTGCAGTGATTTGATTTGACACAGTGGTCAGTATGATGAAATACGTATGATGAAACTTCACACAAGCGTATACATTTTCATCAACTCTCACATGATTAATTTAAGATTTTAGTGAAGCGAGTAATTATTTGTCATTGTGAACACAGCATAGCTCACAGTGCACCACAACAAAATGCAAACCCTGCATCCAAAAAACACTACCCACAGTAAAATAATTGGTTGAAAAATCATGTCAGACTGATATATTGATCATACACTATTTTAATCAATGCTGTAATACAAATTGATTAATTGTTACACCCCTATTTCTTAAACTCTGCTGGACCTCACAATGATAACAATTTCTAAAATATTGTAATATCCTGCACATTATTGTGTCTTTGTTAAAGCAGTATATGCAGCATCTGTCCATTTCTGTCCATCACTCACTTGTGAAGTCCCTGCAGCAAAGTAACATTAGCTTCAGCACATGGGTGGATGGCCAAAAGGCCTTCTTGAAAATTCCTGGGAGTGAATGCAAGTGGCCTTTCTTCAGCTCGAGCTGACACAGACAACACATCAGTCGGCCTGAACGAGGGCAAGAATGGACCATTTAATACACAGACACTAGATACTGCCTTACTACACCCACCATACACAGTTATGTGGTTATGAATTTCAGTGCAGACTGAAAGAGCCTCTCTCCTACCTTTGATCATCCTGATATTCTCTTCACTGAGAAAACTGGAAACTGTCTCAAGCCCCTTACTGCAGTACACTGCTGCATGTGAAAATAGAGCTCAGCCAGCATGTGGTGCACTTCAAACAGTAATCTCCCACAGTCTCCATCCAGACCTCCTGCCTGTGGAGAAAAACATCAGAAAGATTTTTTAATTTTTAATTTTTCAGAATTACATAATTAAATGGTTAAAATGTGAACAAAGTCATTCAGGATGATCTAATGTGAAAAACTCCATTTGTGGTAGGCAGCCACATGCATGGTGTCTTGACCAGATCTTACTGATCAAGTATTAATAGTTCTTGTTATACAAAAGTGACTACATCCCTCACATTTTTAAAAATATTTTATTATTTTCATGGGACAACACTGATACAATGTAAAGTAGTTATTAGCCGACAAAAAAGAGTGAGTACATCCCTAAGTGAAAATATCCGTATTGTGCCATTTAACCATTTTCCTTCCCCAGTGTCATGTGACTCTCTCAGGTGTGTTAAATTTGGTGTTATCGCTCTCACACTCTCTCATACTGGTCACTGGAAGTTCAATATGGCAAAGAACTCTCTGTAGATCTGGAAAAAAAAAATTTGTTCTACATAAAGATGGCCTAGGCTATAAGAGGATTGCCAACACCTTGAAAACAAGACCATGGCCAAGACCATACAGCGGTTTAACAAGACAGGTTCCACTCAGAACAGGCCTCACCATGGTCGACCAAAAAAGTTGAGTGCACATGCTCAGCGTCATATACAGAGGTTGTCTTTTGAAAATAGATGTATAAGTTCTGCCAGCATTGCTGGGAAACTGAAACTACCAAAATTGGGTTTAGAACTGTCCAATTTATTATTAAAAACTAAAAGGATAATGGAAAACCATCATCTTCACTGAAGAAATGCAGCCGGAAAAGAGTCTTGAAAGACCATGATCAGCAATCACTTAAACATATGGTGAAATCAAATCATTAAAAAACAACAGCAGAACTCACAGCTATGTTCAATAGTGAAAGCGAGATCATTTTCACATGCACATAGCAAATGGAAGTCAAGGGATTAGACTAAATAAAAGAAAACTGCTGATCAGTGAGGCTAATGGCAAAAAAGGCTTTAATTTGCTAGGGAGCATGAAGATTGGACTGTGGAGCAATGGAAGAAGGTCTCGTAGTCTAACGAGTCCAGATTTTCCCTGTTCTACAGTGATGGTGCATCAGGGTAAGTGCCTACAGTACAAGCCTGTGGGGGCAGAGCTATGATCTGGGGTTGCTGCAGTTGGTCAGGTTTCGGTTCAGAAATGTTATGAGCCCAATAAGAGGTCAGTTGACATCCTGAAGATACTGAATGACCAGGTTACTCCATCAGTGAATTTCTTCTTTCCTGTTGGCACAGAGAGTCCAAGATGACAATACCAGAATTCATCAGCTCAAATTGTGAAAGAGTGGTTCAGGGAGCATGGCACATCATTTTCCAGACCTTAACCCCATTGAGAATCTTGCTGTAGTGCTGGAAAACAATTTGCGCAGTGGTCCGACTCTCCCATTATCTCTACAAACTCTTGGCCAAAAATGAATGCAACTCTGGATGGATATAACTGTTGTGACATTGCAGAAGCTTATCAAAATCACACCACAGTGAATGTGTGCTGTAATACAAGCAAAAGGCGTTCCAACAAAATAGCTAGAGTAGCCATTTTGGATGTCCTGAGCTTAGGTTTGACCTCATTTCATCAAGAGAGAAATTAAGAGGGGTTTGTTTTACCTCAGGGCCAACTCACCCCATGGTCCCATATTGCTTGGAAGGCTCACCTGTTGAAGAATTACTTCTGCCTGTAACAGTAGACTCTCTCCTTCTTTGGCCTTGCTCAAACAGAGCAGAATGTCACAGGAGAAAAAAGATAACTTTCCAAGAGAGCCAGGATCAGACAGATCACCACCTGAGACCAAATAACAGGAAATGTTTCATCATTTCATCAACTCACTGATAAAATGAATAGTTTATCAATACATTTGACCTTACCTGTGATTTTACCTGTGTGTGTCTGCACTCCAGTCGTAAACAGTTCCCCATTAGCTCTCCTACATGAACATTTCAGAGGGGAAATTTGTTTAAAGGGCCTGTATCCAATGTTGTGCATGTATTTCATTATTTCATTATTTATACAGCATGTATGTGGGTTTATAAACTAAAAACAGTCATTTCTTCATGAATTCAGAATTAATTGTTTCCCCGCCTCTTTTTATCTCTTACATGTAAACAGATTGTTACTGTGTCTAAGACAGATCTATGTAAATGAGTTTTGTTCTCATTAGCTTCCCTGTGTTGCGCCTCAATCACGAAAGAGCCCAAATTGAAACATTGCTTATAACTTGAGCATAAATGCAGTCAAACCCAGTTAGCCCTGAAATTCGGCGAGAGGATGGGGTGGCGAGTTGTCCAAAAGAAACATGGTCATGTCATGGTTATGGCGCTGGCTCCTTTTTTTTGTTTGTCTGTCATATAAGGTAGTAGAACACAGTTGAACTCCTGCTAAATGCTTTAAGGTAATGTTGGACTCCCATGAGAGACACTGTGTTGTGAGACTGTGGCGCGTTTAATGGAAAACAAAGCACAGGAAAAGTAACACGGAAAGGTAACTGGTATATCTGTGCTGCTTGGGGACAGTGACGCATATTGCCAGCTGTTAATAAAGCCGCCACAGCTTCATTACCTGCATGAGTTAATTCGGGCATGAGTTAATATTGAGAAAACATCAGGGGGTAGCAGCAGTAGCATGGAGGCTACATCGCTAACACGGATCCAAGTTTGGCAAGTTATTGCTAGAGAAATGCATACACCGAAAGCTTTGCACATTGCAAGGACAAGAGGCGAGGATGACAGATTAACAAGGTAAATTACATGAAAGGAAAACCTCTCTGCAGTCTTTCATGGCGAGAGGCTCACCCTCCATTATTTCGCCAACCCTGCCTGTCACCATGAAAGGCTTCAGGACAGATTTCCTTCCGTGTATTTGTCACTACTATGATAGCTCACTAACCCCGCCTCTCAACAAATTTTGAGCTCGGACCAATAGGGGAAGACCTAATGAGGTTTGACTGTATATGTAAATACTGTAATGGTCCTGGGGTTCCCATTGGCTGTTGGGAGAGGTGCATCATGGGAGTGGGGAGGTATGTAGTATCTATATGTGTTTATTCATGTTCTGTGTGTTTCAGGAAGAGGAGCTCTGGTTGATTACACTGTTGTATGTGTTTTTGCAAGTGAACTGGTGGTGGATGATCAGACTCACCATATCCGTGATGAGCATAGAGATTAATAACTCAGCGAGTCTGATCATCCACCATCATTCCTCGCTCACAGGGTTCATGCTTGTGCACCACCTAGACACTAGGTGGTGCACTGGTACCAGGTTGGCTCTTTTAAGTGCGGTAAAATAATTTTGGCAGACACAGCCTGTTTCAGCATTATCGTGTGTGTGTGTGTGTGTGCGTGTTTCATTGCTGGCAGTTTCCCTTCTCTACCAGAAGAGAATTGCTACAATACAATGATTTTGGGAAATCACAGAAGCAGTGTATTAAATATTGGGATTTTTTTCACATCATCTGTATGGGCTGTACAACATCATATTTGAAATGTGATCATATGACAAATCCTTCTTATTTCAACCAATAGTGAAAAGTTTTGGTCCCTTTAAGACACTAAAAGCAGATATGACGATTATGGTCCAACTGTTCTCTTTTTTAAATAAACGATGTTTTTTTAAACTGTTAGTTACAATGTCAAAACTCAACAGAAATACATTTATTTTAAAATCTTTAATCAAAGCACATCCACTTGTATTGTATTTTCCCACATCTCATACCTTTAACGAAGGCTTAGTTCCACCAAGACAACTGAAAATTTTGAATTTCCCATAGAATCTAACTACAATATCCCAATATGTCCTAGTTTTCTTTGTACTAATGACAACATTCACACAAACGAAGAATGTTCTCTAGGATCTCAATGAGTAAAACAAAACTGGATTTGTTCTAGATTTTGGAACCTAAAAAAAACAATTCATAACAATAGTGTGTTCTTGATCAAACAATAAAACAATGAGATTTCAGTGTTCAGTATAAATCGTTCCTTCAGAGTGTCATACTGACAAGCATTTAAATTCTAACTGATTTTCTTTAATATGTAAATGTTGGCATATTTATGCTCATAACATCTCATTTGCATCTCATATAAATGTACATATATGCAGGACTCCCAATGCAAAAAAATATTTGCAGGTTTTTAGGAATATTGAATAGAAAAATGCTATTAAGAAAAATCAGCTTTACACAATCATTTTATACATACAGTAACTGTGCTGTGCCATGTCAGAAACCACACAAGCAAGTGTATTAAAGATTACTTAACAACTTGATGAGGTTTGTATTTGCCTAATGATAATGTTTGCTAAATTTGCCTGGCAGCACCAGTGCATAATCACGTAAATGTAAAATTCATTCATTCATTCATCGCCCAAACGTCTTATCCATTTCAAGTTGTTGGGAAGCTGAAACCGATCCCAGCTGACTGTAGGCACAAGATAGGGTTCGCTTCTGGGCAGGAGGCCAACCAATCACAGGGCAACACAGAGACAGAACACCATTCACACACTCAGCCCTATGGGTAATTCAGCCAGTCAACCTAAAACCCAAGTCTTTGGACAGTGGGAGGAAACCAGAGAACCCGGAGGAAACCCACACAAACACAGGGAGTGCTTGTACACTCCACACAGAAAGGCACTAAAAGTCAATAAAATTAAGCATATTGTGGCACAAGTGTTTTCTGTCGGTTTATGGGATTACCGTTTAGTACGAGCAAATTTTGAAGTGAAGTGATGGGCTCATATCCTCTTTGATTCAACAGTGTCCAATAACGGACTAAGTCCAGCCTTAGCTGTGCATACTGCCTCACAGCACTCGACAGGAAACCCATGGCTCTATGGAAAAAATGGAGATACATTATCTTAGCTTGCTGATTAACATCAGTGCAGACTGGAGTATAGTATAACTTACGCTTAACAGCCAGTATTTGTAGAGTCGTACTACAGAGTCTAAAACTGTTTGTCTATTGTGTCTCATTCATAGTTTAATTTGTCATCATATATAGAGAGACACAATCTTACTATCAATGACAGTGACAGTGTCTTTGAGAAATTTATTCAATGCTCTATGTATTACATGAGCTCTTTATAGTCTTACCCTGGATGAGTGAGGACACTGTGTATCTCTTTAAAGGATCCAGTTCGTTCCAAGTGCCAGGGAAGCTCCTCTATCTTCCGTAGCCAGTCACTGTGAGTCTCTCTGGGCTTCTGAAAGAACCTGGTTAAAATATGATGGAAGTAGCTCGGGCCTTTCTGTTGTTCCGCAACACCTGAGAGCAAAAATAATAAATCTAACACAGAAATAAGGGACTATTGGGGAAAAAAACCACGGAATACCAGTATAAATACAGTCATAGCCATAATCACATACCACATACAGTGTTCAGTTACATGCAATATTCTGAAAAGGAAAGTAATTCTTTCACATTTTTCATTTAAATTCATTAATTCTTCATTCAAATCAGCTATTGAGTAAGTTTTCATTGTTATATAAAATCAGGAAAAATATATTTAATATTAAGAACAAAGAAGCTCCAACACATGAAGTACAATATCAGAGTTGTCCACTCTCCTTTTGTGTCACTTTCCTTTCAGTTATTAGCGCTTTCACAAGGTCTGGCACTCAGCTGAAAAGGCCTGACATTGAATTAACCTTTTATTTCATTGGGCAACTCATGTAGGACCAGTGTCCTGCACAGTTTGCTAATTTTCCTGCTCAAACACACTCAGTTTATCTCACCTGTTAATTAACAGATGTAGTGAGTGTATTTGAGGAGGGGTACTATCAGTCTGTGCTGGATACCAGCCCTCCAGGCCCGGGGTTGCCCACCTCTGCTATAAATGTTCGTTTGAGTTGAGGGGCAGGCGTGAAGTGTTTCTGTCCACTGTGAGGTGACTCTACACTCTGGGACTATAAGGATGTGTAGCTGAGAAAAGCTGTTACATTGTCACAAGGCAGGTCAGGGACCCAAGCGACTGTGTTTAATAACAAAATACAAAACAAAAGAAAACTAAACCTAGTACATCAAACAGAAAGGAGCAAAATATTCTGAAGATAAAACACCTGGAAGAATAACATAAAAGGACAAAACTTCCGGAGAACAATCTTCACAGACAGGGAGAAAACAGGATACAAGAGAAGTGTTCAGATGGTAGCAAAAGACATTCAGACGGTAATGCAACAGCACCAGACAAAAGGAACGGGAGACTAAAAAGGCAAACAATCAGAAGAGACAAGACGATACAGGTGACACACTGGGGCACAGGAAGACAGGAGAGCAAGACTGAGGGGAAAGGCAACCAATGAGGGGACAGACAGGGAGACACGGCCTGTCCCAGGCCATAGACCAGACATAGGCACAGGTGGGAAAACTAACCAGGACTGTACCACAAACGAGGACAAAACCAAACCAGACTCAAACTGAGGGGGAGCAGGGAACCTGGGGCAAAGGGACGGCCCCAAGTGACAGGACAGGAGCAGGGCATGACAGGGCATAATTGGGGCAGGACAGAGAGGAAGGGGAACAAGGGCAGCCCCTGATGGCCAGACTGGAGCATGACCGGACATACAGAATATCTTCTAATAATAGCCCGTCTCTTATTGACGCCCGTTTCCAATAAACGCTGGGTTTAAAGAGATGTCTCCAATAGTAACCCAACCACCTTTCACAGACATGCGCTTCCAAGCTTTCACTTCCTACCTCCGTGTTTTAACAGGTTTTATTCCCTAAAACAAACCTCTGATTTCTGAAGACAGTTATGAGTGTAACGTGTGTAATTATTCATTTCTGTTATTAAATCTGAGGGTAATTGACGGATATTAAGCGTCTCTGTTTAAACTTATTGCTGCTTTCGGTGCTAAACCACTCCCACAATAACAGCAGCCAAACACAGACAAGTATCACCACCGAACATACAGGGGAATGATTTTAGCTTGATGTTTTATCTTCTGTCAAAATAAAGGAGAAGTCTCCAACAAATGTCTGTCTCTTTTAAATGCCGGGCTGGCCCAACAATTATTTTAATAAATGCCAGGGCTATTATTGGAAAATATATGATATGTAGATAATAAAAAAGGCAAAAAAATTCAAACTGGATCATCTGAAATGTGTTAGAAAATGTAATAGAGTGATGTGTGGAAATTTTAGAAAAAGTGGATGTAAGGAGCAAAAATGGCATTTTCTGCTTTTCTCCTGATGCTGTAGAAATTAATAATTTAATAAACAAATTATGAGATGACTGGTTTTACTGGAAATTAAATAAATAAGGGGTGGTCTTTGACCAAGCCAAGCAGTTTTGGATCTGAAAGTACATAAATATAACACAACTAGTGGTATCAGTTTCTAACTTTGCAACTTTCTCTGGGATATAGTTAAATACATCATGAAAAAATATGAACAATAACACTTGTATTTGATTATTGCAATAACAAAATAGATGACATAAACATAACAGGAAGAACAACAGACTTGTGATTCTTACATTTAAAAATGGCTTGAGAATTTTTGTCTAAAAATAAAAACTGTCAAAATTGTTGATTATAATTGTTGATAATAAACTTTATTTCAAAAACACTACAGCTTACCCATCAATAGCAGCTCCATGGTCTGATTAAGGGACTGATGGCTAAAGCCCAGCAGGCCATTTGGTTTCTGCTGGACCCATGGCCCAAAAGCAGAGCGTAGACTGGCCCACTCTAAGACCTGGACCCTCAAAGGACCAGAGTGACCTAAATCCTCCAACAGAGCCAAAATCTCAGCCCAGCTCGAGAGATGTGGCACAGTGTGTCCCACACCTAGCCACTCAGCTCCAGAAATGTAGAAGAAACTGCCGTGATCAAACAGTGGGACAGCAGAGGTCAGCATAGAGCTGAACATTTTATAAGGGTGAGTCAGTTTTATAGTACCGTATATCTTCTAATAATAGTCGCCCGTTTCCATTAAACGATAAACGATAATAGAGCGATAAAAAAATAAACGCTGGTCTCCAATAGTAGCCGGTCTGTGGCAAACGCGCTCTCTTGTAAACGACGATCTGAAATGACCCACTGCACTTTCCGTACGCCAAAACAAACTCTAGCTCCGCCCCTTTTCTACCTCCCCGCGCTGCCAGAAGCAAACAGTGCCAGAAGCAAACGAGGGGCTAAGAAAGTGAGTGTGGATTTAGATGGACTAGTGTTAACATGGATAATTGACCAAAGACTGAAAGGTGCACGTGTTTCCAGAAAAATGATCCGCACGAAAGCAAAGAGGATTTTTGATCTGGAGATTGACGATGCTTCAAAACGAAAGGAAAGTTTGTAGCCAGTGCTACATACAGTGCTCACAAAAATTAAAGGAACACTTTAAAGAAACACATTAGATACATCAGATCTCAATATGAAGTTGGATATCTAT
>JBBIGC010021107.1:0-12666 GCA_037576955.1 Lepidarchus adonis | reverse complement strand
CTCTCTCTCTCTCTCTCTCTCTCTCTCTCTCTCTCTCTCTCTCTCTCTCTCTCTCTCTCTCTCTCTCTCTCTCCTAGAACAATGTCCAAGTAAAATATCATTTAGGAACTTTCCTTTCTAAAGAAGTCTACCTCATATAATGTATTAAAAGAAATAAATACAGCAGAACAATTATTGTAGTTATTACAACTAAGCATCAAATTTGGCTTTATTTCTCCTGAACAGATGTTGCTGAGATGTTATTACCAAGAAGGTACCTGTTATAGTACTACCATAACAGCAATAACTATAACAGTAAACATTGAAAATAAATCGGCTGTTTTCTGGCTCACACATAAACCGGAATTTCATTTCTGTTGTAGAGGGATGTAGCATTTGGTTCAAAATGCCATGATATGCCAGGGGGATTTACAGCATGGACCCTTTTATTAAGGTGAGTGAATTGTGGGTTGAGCGAACAGAGGTAATCAAAATATCAGATCATAACAAATCACTGATGTGATATTCATCAGAGATTGTTGAGAAAGGAAGGCGATTACATTTCTCTCCCCCACACACTACAACCCTATTGTGAGTTGATTTTCCATCTTCTCTTGAGCTGCCAATACTGATCTACTAACAGTCTTAGACTGTTCATTACTTTTCAACACATTGTAGCTGGCTTGAGTCCATGCTTATTGGAACAAGAACTTTGTGGTTGTTCTCTTTTATGTCATTTGAACATTAGTTCTTCAGCACCAGGAAGCTAACATTGTTCAAACCAAAACCTAAAATATTTCTATGTCAAACCAAAGCAGTGTCAATACCAGTAAAGCAAGTTATCATATGTGTTTCATTTACTGAAGCCAAGACAATAGTCAAAAATTTAGAGATAAAAGAAATAGGACAATGACATTCTGTTAACACAACACCAGAGAGGTCATCTGTGTCTATCGCAAGTTTCAAACACTTTTCAGCTGTTAAAGGTTTACAGCCAAGTTAACACATGGACATTTTAAATATGTTTTGTTTATGTTTATTTTCAACTATTTTAATGAACAAAATCACTTCATGTTATTTTCAACTATTTTAATGAACAAAATCACTTCATGATCATTTATGTACTTGAAAGGTATTTCCTAAAAAAAATTACTGTTTATATGCTCTGGTGATTTGAAAGGTCAAATAGGATGTATTAATTTCTTAAAACATTCAGCCATGCGGACATTCTTATGGCCACTGTTGCCTTAATTCATCATTTAGAAATAATTCTTCTTTTATGTCTGGATTATTTGGAAAAAATAATTTTACCCAATTTTCATTTACATTTAAGGTATTTTGTAGCACAGGGCAGCCATCTATACAAATTGATTTATGTTTTTTTAGTCATATAAATGTGTTTCACCAAATAGCAGTACAGATAAACATAATCTATGATGGATTTTCTTAAACATCTGAACCAAGATGTGGCCATGAGAAATTTAATTTCCTTTCCAGTGCTGAAGGATCTTGTGCCTCTTGTTTTCTGCTCAGTTGGAACTTCGAGAGATGAGACAGAATACAGGTATTGTTTTTCTTTCTGCAGATGTCTAAAAACAGACTCAATGAGAGAGAACATGAGTCTCTTGTAACGGAAGACCAATAGGTGCATTTCCTGTTCTTTCACGGCTCTGCAGCTGTTGCAAGGTTATTAAAGATATCACATTGTCACGGCAACACTAATGCTGGATCTGACTCATGTAGTGCTCCTTGGGGGGCTTGAAAAGGAACTAAAATTTTCAGAGTTCAGTCAGTTCTTTGGAAAAACAAGTATCTATATAATGTTTAGACACTTACATAATGACCAGGGATTGAGAAAGGTAAACTTCGGTTGAGAATTTGGAGCTTTTGGCACACATTGTAGATCAGAGAAGTTAAGTTAGAGTTCTAAACTTGCCAATCTATACTGTATATATAGTCTATAATCTATACTGAGATTCATCTGAAAAAGAGCTCAGCTTGGGAATCAAAGCTTCAGCAGAGCCTGCTCTGGCTCAAAGCAAACCTACTCAGCCACAAAAGAGTAAATAATCATTTTGACAAATGTCCCATTAAAGGGAAATTAACTTGACTTAGCCTGTTAAATAAATATATATGGTCAGGTAATAATGGTGATATCTGTATTTACTCCTACACCCACTACCAAGCTCCAGTGTAAGCAGAGGTCTCATTAGTCTGGTGCTTAAGATGCACCTGTATTCACGATTGACAGAATTAACCTTAGCTACATCTGATTAGGCCAACAGGGAAACCACGTCTGCTCAAACTGAAATCTAAACCCACAATAGCCGGTAAGAGTAGCTCAGCTATTCATGTAACATGACGTCTTAGATTCATTGATAAGAAAATGCAGACACAGGAGGTCAAGACTCAGTAGTTGTCAATTTACAATGTCCTGACCTCTATCTTTGTCTCTGTCTTCTTATTCGTCCCATCAGGATGACAACAGGAAGCAAGACAAGGAACAAATATAATTAGATTATATTAATAATGTTCTATCATTTAAAAATCTAATTCAACCAGAATGACTGTTTTCTAAATGCTGATTGTATTTGTTATGAACAATACAGAAAATTACAGGTCAGTACCTACACTGGCAAGAAAAGGTTTGTTAACCTTGTGGATCTTAATAGTTTTCTACATTAATTTGTCATAAAATGTGATCTGATCTTCATCTAAGTCAAGGATATTGACAAACATAATGTGCTTAAAATAATAAGACAAAAAATGTTAGGTCTTTATTGAGAACAACCATAAACAACTCATATTGCTAGTGCAAAAGTATGTGAAGCCCTGGAATTAATAACTGGTTGACCACCTCTTGGCAGTAATAACCTCAACCAGGCGCTTCCTCTCGCCATGGATCAGACCTGCACATCATTCGGGAGGAATCTTAGCCCATTCCTCCTGGCGGAACTGGTTTAGCTCCGTCATATTCTTTGGAAGTCTAATGTGTATAACTCTCAGTCCACAGCATCTCTATTGGATTGAGGTCTGAGTTCTGACTTGACTACTCCAAAAGGCCCTGATGCAGCAAAGCAGGCCCAAGTCATGATGTGTTCATCATCATTATTTACGGTTGGGATGATGTTTCCATTATGATATGCAGTGCCGTTTTTATCCCACACTTGCTGGGTGTTCTTCCCAAATAGATCAATCTTTGTTTAATCAGTCCACAAAACATTTTGCCAGTAACACTGTGGAGTGTCAACAAGCTCTTTTGCAAATTTCAGGCATGTAGCAATGTTCTTTTCAAGCAGACGTAAGCAGCAGCTTCCTTAATAGTGTCCTGCCATAGACATTCTGCTTGTTCTGCTTGAGGTTAGCCAGTTCCAAGTGATGCCTTCCAATCTTTGGCAGTTGGGATTGTTCCTTTACCTCACTGATGAGTATTTTTTGTGTCCTGGGGTCATTTTGATTGGGCGCCCACTACTTGGTAGTGTAGCTACGGCACCAATGTGTCTTTATTTGTAGATCTGGTAGACTGATGGATTTCTAGTTTTTGAAATCACTTTGTAACCCATTCTAGCTTTATACAAATCAACTATTCTTGACCGTTGATCCTCTGAAAGCTCTTTTTGGCTGAGGTATGACTCATATAAGAATATTCTTATTGTGTGGAGCAAACTGAATATGTCTGAGTTGTTTTCATCAGTCAATGGTCTATGCCTCCAAATTTATTTTCTTAACAAACCTCCAGGTATGTTAACATCTAACTCAAATTAACTTTTTTGAGGTCATTAACTCAAGGGATCACATACTTTTTTCCCACTAGCAATGGGACTCATTTATGGGGTTTTTTCTCAATAAAGATCATCAAGATCATTTTCAAGATTATTTAATTGACATTATGTTTGTCAATGCCCTTGACATCAGTTCACATTGTAAGACAAAATAATGTAGAAAACCATGATATTCACATATACTTTTTCTTGTCACTGTACAACATACGGGTGGAAAATTAAACCACATCAATTTATAAGAAAGATTCATTACACTTTGATTAACTCTTGACTACAACTTAATTTTTTGGGTGCCAACTTCAATTCATAAGCTAAAGACAAGGTGAGCTCCCCATCACTCCCTTCTGTGAGCTCCAGCTTCTGTAAGGGGCTGGCCTGGAGAAGATTTTCAATTTGTCTTCACCTTAATTAAGGTACATTTACATTACATTACATACTTACATTTGCACCCACATTTAGTCAAAAAATTCTCATGGTTATCACCAGTCATATATCTTCATTATGGCATCACATCTGGCCTGTGAGTGCAAATTTTTAAAGAGTGGGAACATCACTTAAGCAAGCATGTTTTGTTCTCAGCTGTGTTCTAATATAGGACACATGAATGCCAACCATCTTTTGAAGACAAGCCACACAAATCCTAATCCCAGAAGGATGCTTCAGTGACAACTGTGATGACAGAGGGCAGACAGTTCACTGTGCCTTTGGGAAGAGGTGATGTATAGAAGCATTTTTGTCAGTCTCTATTGTGCTTACTCTGACAGACTGCTTTCCTTCATCCCCACAGACCAGTAATGCAGTTCTCAGAAACTAAGTGCACTAAGGTCAAAAAAACAAACCGATACTGAGCACTTGTCAACAATCTTGTTTCAGCAAGTTTCCTACAATGTCCATATTTTTGTAAAAGTTGGGGAATTTTGTAAAATGCAATAAAAATAAAAATCTGTATATTTGTACATTTCCTTGTTTTTTTTATATTACAAGTGTATAAATAAATGATTTAATAGTTTGACTGACCAACTACAGAAAACGGTGTTTTACAAATATATATTAAAAAAAGTAATAATTTGATGTCTCTAACATGTGACAAAATAACAGTAAAAGTTTACAAAAAATTCTTTCGTTTTGCCATGTTGAAATTTTCAGAGTAATCAGATATACAGGCAACTTGGAAAGTGGTATCTTGATTGAGCATAAAAGGAGAATCCACCAAAGACTCTTTGCACCCAAAGAATGGTTGTGGCTCACCACTTACTTCCAGTATTTGTGAGAATTGTTCAGTCTCAACACAAGACTACAAATGACTTTCATCATACACAGTTCATATTACAGGCGGTCCTCAACTTACAATGGGGTTTCATTACTCAACGTCTGTTTTGCCCTGGGACCCTTCCACCAGAAGGAGACATTCACCCACCTGAAGCTCTGTATTGCATTTTTAGCATTTTATTAAAATTACTTTCACTTTTGTTTTCCACACTATGAAAAAACTAAAAAACAGGGTTTTGGGTAGCATTGTAACCACAGAAGTAAGTCAAATACATCATAAGTTGAGGACCTCCTATACTGTGAAAAGCTTGCGATTCCCACCCCTATTGTGCACTGGTGCACAGTCATGTTGAAACAGGAAGAGGCCATCTCCAAACTGTTTTCACAAAGTTGGGAGCATGAAATTGTCTAAAATCTCTTGGTGCTGAAGTTTATTTAGAGTTCCTTTCACTGAAACTATGGAGCCAAGCCCAACTCATGGAAAACAACCCTTCACCAGAATCCCCCTCCACCAAACTTTACACAATGGCACAATGCAGTCAGACAAGTACTGTTCTCCTGGCAACCGCCAAACCCAGTATTATCCATCAGATAGCCAGATGGAGAAGCGTGATTTGTCAAGAAAACTCCACTGCTCTGGAGTTCAGTATTGGTGCTTTACACCACCACTTTCAATGCTTTGCACTGCATTTGATGATATATGGCTTGGATGCAGCTGCTTGGCCATGGTAACTCATTTCATGAAGCTCTCTACTCACTGTTCTTGAGTTAATCTGAAGATCACATGAAGATCACACGAGGTCTGTAGTGATTGACTCTGCAGAAAGTTTGCGACCTCTGCACATTATGTGCCTCAGCATCCCCTGACCCAGCTCTATCATTTTACATGGCGACCACCTTGTGACTAAATTGCTGTTGTTCCCAATTGTTTTCGCTTTATTATAACACCACTGACAGTTCACTGTGGAATATTTAGTAGTGAGGAAATTTCATGACTGGACTTGTTGCATCATATCATGGTACCACGCTGGAATTCACTCAGCTCCTGAGAGAGGCCCATTCTTTCACAAATGTTTGTAGAAGTAGTCTGCTGCTTAGATGCTCAATGTTCTACATCTATGGCTATGGAAGTGATTGGAACACATGCATTTAATTATTTTGATAGGTGAGTGAATACTTTTGGCAATATAGTGTATACACACACACACACACACACACACACACACACACACACACACACACACACACACACACACACACACACACATATACACTTGGGAATGGGGTACCACATAATATAGTATGGGGATGATTTAATTAGGAGATGGCTTGGGGCGATGAGAGCATCTGTATCAAATCCCAAAATGGGTGGAGCAGTAGGCTTTTCATCATTTCTTTTTATTCTTCTTCACATTGAGCACAAAAATCTGCTTTTGTTGGAGGAGTTCATCTAATAAATCTGACCAAAGCATTTTGTCATTTTTTGACTCTTGTATTCTTGTCCAAATCATGGATGCTGAGATATTTTAAAGAGTAGTGGACATTTAGTATCAATGCATATTGTATTAAAATATTACATTTGAAAATAAACAGACATAGTTAAATTTGATTCCCTTATATAAGATTAATTTGATGAGAAGCACACTATGTAACTGTATTAGTACTCTCAAGATTTGTGTTCTTCAGTGATTTTCAGAGCAAAAATGCATTCTTCACCCCTTAAAAAATTGGCACAGAGTCATTTAAGATGCATCATGCTGTGTGTCTAATGATGTCTGTCACACCACTACAAGAAGAGAGTTAATTTGCTCAAGTGTTTTAGTTAAAGGTCAGCATACGCTTTTACCTTCACACACTGTATACGTGCAATGCTTTACAAATAGTCAGGCACTGTGTGGCATTCTAATAATGATGTATTCTCCTTTCTGCTCAAAGCATCTCCTAAGTAAATACTTATATAAACAGCCTGGAGAGATGTGAAATTTTGACATCTATTCTCATGCAAGATTAGAATCTGTAAACTGACAAGATAATAATTTGTCAATTAAATAGAGTTTTTAGTTAAATTTTACTTTTGCAATATAAGTTGTACAAAAATACAAATGTTTTGCTAACTAATTAAAGTTACTGCTACATCACCAATGCAAGCTATCAGTACAGATGTACAGTCATGTGAAAAAAGTACACCCCATGGAAATTGCTCATTTTGTTCAGCGTATTGGAACCGGGAAACTTATTATTATTATTATTATTATTATTATTATATATTTTTTTTAGGCTAAAATGTGCTTTTACTACTACTACTACTACTACTACTATTACTACTAAGACAATAATAATAATAATAATAATAATAATAATAATAATAATAATAATGGCAAAAAATAACAAAATAAACACTACAAAGAAATAAGGCCGGAATAAAAAAATGAGAAAGAAATAGTGATTTAAAAAAGTGCTAACTTGTCCTGTACTTGTGGACTTGTTGCTGTGAGGGTCAACACAATTGTATGTGGCTGTCACTGAGACCTCTGGATGTCTTTCTAAACATGTGGGGAACACGTCCCTGACACAAACACTAATCCAAGGGATCCTTTTCTTGCAGAGGGCGTATTCAAAATGCTCTGGTCTCTTTGTGCCAATGTCATAATAGCACAGTGGGCTCCTTTCATCATCCCTGCAATATGCCGAATATTTGTAAGCTTCTGTCAGGCTTAATGGATGCTCAAACCATGCGGTAGAAAAAAAAGCACTCAATCTTTCACAACATCCAAAATAAAATGCATACAAACAGCACAAAAGACTCAGCAAAATCTTACTGATATACTGAGCAAAAAGGCTCTTTTTTGTTTTTGGCTGCTGAGATATTAATACACATTGATCCATAGATCCAATTTAAGATGCTGGCACTAAAACAATATATTTGTGTGCAAATATTTGTGACTGTATTTAGGCAGTAAGCTGAAGTACTGTTTTGAAATATAATTCTCAAACATATGTTTAGGTGACTCTGTTCACACAGCAGTTTTTTTTAATGGCCCAGTTAATTTGTGTGGACATAAAAGCTTCATTCAGTGATTCACACAGAAAGCATTTTAATGACCAGGTGCAACAACTATCATAGTAACAATACAGAAACAACAGAGCATCTCAATGTATATGGAGCTTCCTTGCAGCACTAGGAGGGAAACATTCAGTGTGGTTTTAAACAAAGACTGTGTTAAAAACTAGCATAAATGCTGCCCTTCTGTTTGCCCCAGCTGTTGTTGTTACAGCCTGGGAAGTGGTTTATCAAGTTCACACTTTCCTCCATCTGCAGTGTTGCCTTATAGTCTGTTCCCTTACTGTGACACCCATCAGAGTGATAGCACTTTGATCATGTAAGAACAACCTGTTAACGGCAGCATATTGGATGTGTGTGATTTGGTAGCTTTAAGTTTATCTATGGAGTCTCTCTGCAGTTATACCCTTCAAATAGTTCCTCACTCTGGCTCACTCTACAGTATATTTATTTCTTTTTTACTCATATTGAAACCAGCTTTGACTGTGAAACACTTTTCTGACACCTTTCTATCATAGTCACCTTTTGAGCTTTTCTGTGGGTTTGGGCTTCAATCCCCATGCACTTCAAAGATCTAAAGATTTATAGCTGCAAAAAGCAACACCATATTAATGCCTTTGGTTTAAGGATGGGGTGGGGTTCCAATAAGCTCATATAGGGTTAATAGTCAGCTGTCCACGTACTATTGGCCATATAATGTATTTTCAAAGTTCAAAAAGCAGATACTATATTTCCCCAATAATAAGCCGCTGCTTAAAAATCAATTTTACAAACATGTTATTGGGTGTGGCTTGCTTAAATGGGGCGGCCTATCTAAAAACGTGAAAACACAGTGCACAAAATGACAACATCCCCAAATGATTAGTTGAATTTAAATGCACTGTTTACTGCTGCAATAAACAGTTCAAAAAGCAATGCAAAGGTTGATCAGTGATGATGTTCTGTCACTTATTTGCCTAATTTTCATTTGAAAGACTGGAGGGTTGGGGAACAGCTGTATAGCGATGTCAATCATCTGTCTACAGTATAAAATGCAAAAATGATTAGCTTACCTTTCTTCAAAATCCTTCAAAATCAGATCCATAAACATCATCGCATCGACGTAGAAGCAGAACAACTTGATTGCGACCTGCTGCTTCTTTGCTGTCGCTGATGTCGGACGTGTTTCGTCACTGGTATTGCTCTCTGAATTTTGCAGATGCTCCTTCACTAGAGCAACGACCTGGAGCTTAATATCAGTAAGTTCCAAATTTTATGAATTGAATTGTTTATGCTCAACTACGGTATAATGTCACTACTATAGAGTTGCAATGACCTCCAGGGGTCAGATTAGATGCTTTTACTTCAGATTGGTAAATTTAGTAACACTGCAGGTAATAACATGGGGCAGCTTATCTCAGAGTTTTAAAACATAAATGAACATTTTCTGCAGCTTATAGAATGGAGCGGCCTATAATGTGGGGCAGCCTATCGTTGTGGAAATACAGTAATAAAAGTACTTAGAAACACAAGATGGTGCTAATGTGCATTATTCCAGGTGTCAACAGTTTATCATGTTTTCATTCAGTAAATTTTGGCTTTATTTAATATCATCAGATTTACTGTATATGTATTTTGATACATATATTGGCTTTATTCAATATAGCCACATTTCATTCCATATTTGTAGGTTTTCTGTAAATGAAAAGCCTATTAACAATTAAAACATAGTAGATAATCTATAGAAAACCACCACAGTATATATATGTACTGTATATAAATATACACAGTGAAACTATACTATGATGGTCCTCTATTCATTATCTACTATACTTTAATTCTTAACATAGATAATATAGATTACCAACATAGAATATATTTTTATTGAACTTTAGTTAAAAACAAGCTAAGCAAAACATCTACAGTTGAGCATCCAAATCATGTTTTACTCATGTTGCTCTGTCAGCAAATCTATTCATGCCATACTAAATACATACACATTCTTATTTACAGTATGCACATATAATCTTAATAATGCACTGAGAATGTGTTAGGCAGAGAGTGAGAAGTTACAGTATTCTCTGCAAATCCCACATTGAACTCAGAACACACTAAACGTTAGACCAATACCACCTTCTGTGATCAGTATTTGTGTCAACAGCAGACACCATGACACGCCTAGAAGAGAGGACCTTTGCTTTTGATTGGCCAATATATTACTTATGTCATCCACAGACTAAACACTCACAAGGGAGAAAAAACAAACTGCTGAGACCTAAACTTAATATGATACCACTGAAACAGAAACATACATGACATAAGAGCTGACTTAATGACCCTTCTTTAAGAAGTCATTACAAAGACAAAATCTTCACTTTGTATTTGAACTCCATCTCATTCTGAGAATACCAATTCAGTAAGAGCCTGCATGAGAACTCATTAAATGATCTACAGTATAGCAGCTTTGTTTTAATCCTTCTCTCTGATGAAAATGGTCAAACGGTAGGTTTCCAGCGTGTTTAAGGGCCAAATAAGTAAGTGGCCTTCAACGCCAATGCGTGGGCGAGATGTGAGCTTATCAGAGCAGTGGATGACAATATCAAATGTAATGGTTTAGAAGAAAGCCAAGGTGCCCTTCTGATCCTACTTTGTGAAAAATGGGAAACAAGGGTGTGGGTCAGCATGGACCAGCAAGCCTGCAATCAAGCCTTCATTAAATGCATGTTATCAAAACTTTGCATGATTTATTATACCACATATTTGTTTGATATTTTATATATATTTTTATTATTATTATTATTTTTTTTAAGAACCTTAGCAGAAAGTGCACACAGGCTATTTCTCATAATTTCAAACACATAAAACAATATTTCTATTTGTGCGCATATATATTCTCTTACATTTGACATAATCCTGTGATAGAATTAACTGAGTATCAATCTAATATTATAAAAGCATATTTAATACTGTACTGTTGTGCTGTTTTAAACACACAATGCTGCGCTTAGAATATTGTGACGATTTTTGGCTTGAAATCAGTGTGTCACCAGTCTGACACAAGGTGTATTTTTGCTTGAATTGAGTAGCAGCCCATCACTTTATTCAATCTCTTAAAAGAACTTCAAAGCTCATTGCCCCCACTGACATAGCAGACATCAGAACCCCAATGAAGAAAAAGGCTGAGCCCAACGCCATGCCACAGAGATGGCTAGTCAGCCCAATGATGGTGGATCAGCCATTTGCCCCAAACTAAACACATAGTAACCAAAAATAGTCTCACAAACACATACACAACAATTCCCCCACAAATAACACAATCACACCCCCCAATAAACAGTCTAAACACACAAACAGTACTTCCCAGGGGGCCATGCAGCACAAGCAAGCCCCCCTAAGACTCCTATACAATATATTTAGGTACTATATTGAGAAAACCTTACTAAAGAACCACTAGGCCACCACTGCCCAGAAAATCATGAATCACTAATCATTAACATTACAGAAGAAAGAATAAAGCTTTTTTCATTTTCATTAGGCTATCGTAATCAAGTGATCAAGTGACATAGTTGCTGGTTTTTATTGAAATACTTCCATGACAAACAAACACATAAATACATATAAACTAGATACATAAGATACATATACAATCATAACACTGACATTATATGATACATATGTGGGCTTGAAAAATATATTTTCCTCATCATCGAAGTACAACACCTGTCTTAGAAAATATAGTTTAGTTATAAAAAAAATGCTTGATACTCATGTTTTCCAAGCAGGTTTAGTGATTTTTTATTTTTATTTTCACAATTCTGAATGTCACAGCAAAGGACATATTGTCAAACCAAAGGTGAGTCCTATTGTAGACCTTGGGTATTAGACAGAGGACTTGTGAAGGACTGAATTTCTAGTCATGAACTCACGAATATAGAATGTTATTACATATAATAGTGTTGTCTGGTAAGTAATGATCACTCATATGTCAGAGAAGTATTGATTACTCATACAAGCTACTGGTAAGTATATCTGTCCTATCAACAAGGTTGCAGAACAGTGAGGTTTAAAACCTAAACAACTGAACTGCATGGTTAAACAACTAAATGTCACAAGTTAATGACCTCTTCCTTGCTCTGTCAGCTGATGTGTTCACTCTTCATTATTCTTTATAAAAAGTGTTCAAATTGACCAAACACAAATCAAACGTAGCTATCAGTTATACATTACAGGAATAAATTGTTTGCTCAAATGCATAAATCATATACATGTGACATGATGAACAAAACCTGATTGAAGAACTTTTTAAATAAAAAATCTTGGAAGAAAATGTGCACTCATCAGCTCGGAAGTTGCAAATGGGACGTACTTGGACATTCCAACATGACAATGATCCAAAACACAAAGCCAAATCGACCTGTCATTGACTACAGTAAAATAAAGTGAAGGTTCTGGAGTGGCCATCTCAATATCATTGAGCCACTCTAGGGAGATCCTCAAATGTGCAATTCATGCAAGACAATGAAGGGTTCGGGGAGGTGTGGAGATAAGACACACCAAACGTGAGCTTCGAACCCGGGACGCCTGGGCGTCACAGAG
>JBBIGC010021099.1:0-12666 GCA_037576955.1 Lepidarchus adonis | reverse complement strand
ATAATAATAATAATAATAATAATAATAATAATAATAATAATAATAATAATAATAATAATAATAATAATAATAATGCACACCCAACCCTGACTCAGTTCAGTAAATTACAGGCTAATCTGAATAATGACTAAAGAGTTGATAGACAATTCATAGGATCATTGTGAAGGCCTCAAGCAACAGTAAAGAAAAAAATATAAGAAAGAGTTATTCACAAGAAAGGCACAGGTTACAAAACATATCGAATAAGATATGGAAGGAATGTAATAGTCACTTTCACTGTCACTTTCTAGAGCAAATATTTGAATTTAAATATTTTTAGGGGGGGTTTTTTACACATTTTTTACCCTATGCTAAAATCTAAAAAAGCTTATTAAAGTTTATTAAATAATATTGAATAAAATCTACAATATTCAAACTCTTTGTAAGCGGTAACAATATGATGTAAGTATCCACAAGCTTCAAGTGTTCATTCTATAGTGAAGCCTTGTGTTTCTGTTTGCAGAGATGGTTTGATAGAAGGTTCCATCACCAGACAAGATCCATCAGAGCGACTTTCAGCTTGGTGCCCCATGCCACCTTAATTGAGCAATCAAATCTAGAAAAAGTCCTTCTGGCCCAGAACTTCATTTTAAGAATGGCGCCTCAGTGTTGTACAGAAGATTTAAAGTTACCGATGTTTTAGGTCTACAGAACTGCGCCTGAAAACCATCTTGTGGAGGTTTCTAATGCCTGAGAACATGTCAAATCTACTATAATACAAAGCAAATAGCCTGAAGTGTGCTTTGATCCATGGAAACCTGACGCATATGAACCCATGTTCAAGTCTCTTAGCAAAGAGTCTAAAAACTTGTGTAGATGCCATGTTTAAGGTTTTAAGAAAATTGAGGGGAAAGTAAATGTGCCTGAATTCCTTCTGAATTGGAAAGGTTTTGTCAGTTGATACAATTATTCTCCCCAAAGTGTTGCAATTATTCTGCTTCATGTAAGGTATGAAGTGTTTCCTCACCTACAGCAGTCAGTTTGCTCTGAAGCTCATCTTTCACCTTCTTTAATTGGTCCCTCTCGCTTGTAATGCTGTTGAAGCTCGTCTGAAGTTTTTCCATGTTATTGGACAGTTCCTTAATTTGGACCTGTTGCTGGTCTCTCTCCCTGGTCAGGTTCATATTACTAGTCTGCAACAGGCCACACTGCCTTGATAAATTATTAAAAATAGTGTTTAACCAGTCTCTTTCTTTTGTGAGGTTGGTGTAACTGGTCTGTAACTGGTCTCTTTCTTTTGTGAGGTTGGTGGAAGTGGTCTGTAACTGGTCTCTTTCTTTTGTGAGGTTAGTGTAACTGGTCTGTAATTGATCTCTTTCTATAGTCAGGTCTTTGTTACTGGTCTGTAATTGATCTCTTTCTATAGTCAGGTCTTTGTTACAGGTCTGTAATTGATCTCTTTCTATAGTCAGGTCTTTGTTACAGGTCTGTAATTGATCTCTTTTTATAGTCAGGTCTTTGTTACTGGTCTGTAATTGGTCTCTCTGTTTGGTCAGTTGGGTGCTACTGGTCTTTAATTGGTCCCTCTCATCGGCCAGATTGGTGTAGCTAGTCTGTAACTGGTCTTTCTCCTTAACTAGATTTTTTATACTCTTCTGCAATACATCCTTCTCTGCTGTAATATTATTATTGTTGCGTTGTAGCTGGTCTTGCTGACTAGACAGGTAGCTCAACTTTATACACAGTAGTATAATAGCCGTCAACAGGAGAACACACAGCAAACACAGACACATTGCAGCCAGTCTGTAGAGTCTGCTCCCTGCAGTGACACCTCCTAAGGAGAAATACACAAAGAGACCATCTTTAGCCTATTTTTGATTCATTTATTAAAGCTGTTTTGCAAACCTTCCTAAGAGTGTGCACCTAAAAACTAACGAGCTCCCACATTATCAGACTGAGACAAAAAGCATAAAGTTTTGGTTTGTAATTGGTTTAGTAACCCACCCTTCAGCCCAACTGACACAGCAGCATTATGCTAGTATAATTTATAAGAATTGTTTATTAATAATGATTAAAATGATTGGGAATTAGAACCCCACTGCTGCATTTTCTGCAAAAACATTACAATCCACCTTTATTATTAGGTTTAGCTTAGGGCTATCAATGGTCTTAACTACTTCCACCAAGACCTTACTAAGCAGAAATTGTGGATGATGACACACTGCTGAAAACCTGGAATGCAGCCTTTAGGTCAGACAAGAAGGCATCCCTCAGCCAGGCTCCATGATATGAAGCTAAATGGCAACCGAGCAGAATCATTTGTATATCTTCTATAACAGCGGTCCCCAACCTTTTTCGCTCCACGGACTGGTTTAATGTCAGACAGTATTTTTGCGGACCGGCATTTAAGGTGTCGCGACAAAATAAAATGATACGACCAACACAAAAACTGTGGTATTTTGTAAATTGTAAGGATGCGTGGAATCGGTCGGACTCAAATGCAAGGGTAAGTTGAAATTGAACACATTTAATAACGTTCCACAGGCACATCAACACAGATATGCTCTTTGACCGACACAAACATTAAACACAGGGCTACTTAAATACAAAACCAGTAATGATGAACACCTGGAACAAAAGCATGATGTCATGACACATGACCAAACAGGAACATCAAAACAAAAGCACATGGCATCAAAACTCAGGGCTGCCATCACGACATAAATATAATAATAAACATGAATCTACTGTGTAATTATGTTACTTTATTAGCAGCGTCTTTCTGAAATGTGCTAACAACGATCAGAGTAACGTCCTTCTCTGCCCCTCATGTGCTCACTCGCTATGGTAACACGTAAACATTCCATTCAGAATATGTTTTCAGTGCTGTTGTGGCAATCTCAGGGTTTTCTGCCATGACTTTCATCCGGCATAGTTGATGTCTCAAACATACTTAGATGCTATAGATCGAGATGGTATTTAATAAAAAAAAATATATATATATATATATATATATATTTCTTTGTATGGCCCGGTACCGGCCCGGTTCAAAATGCTCCACCGCCTGGTGGTTGGGGACGACTCTTCTATAAGTTTTTTGTCCAGGTCTTATATGTTTTATTACTCTCTTAAAAGTTGCTTTGTCTGTCTTTGGTATTCCATAGGGCTCAATACTCAATCCCATACTCTTTTTTATTTTCGTTAATTGCATCCCTCATCACAGCTCTCATATCCACATATATGTAGATGATACAATCTTGTATGTGAGTCTCCATATACAGTAATCAATTCAGGACAGTTTTCTTGAAATACAGCATGGTTTCACCAAAGTATGGCCAAGGCTAAAGCTATGTAATTCAGTCAAAAATGTGTTGTTCAAAATTCCACTTTGGATATTATCACTAAGGATGGAAGAATACTAGAAGTCACACTATATAAATATATAACTTTTTCTCTTTCACTTCTGCTGCTAAGTGCACAAATTGTTCTAATGGTCGTACTTCCACTGTTTGGTTAGTTTACAGACTGGCTTGGAAAGGTACATGACAAAATCTAGATACAGTTTAACTTTCTGCTATTTGTTTAAACCGCTGGCATCTCGATTCCCTGGTTGCAGTGACATCCACTGATTTAAACTCTTCTTAGACACTCAATTCCTTACTTTACACCAGGGGTGCCCAAAGTCCGTCATGGAGGCCCAGTGTCCAGCACAGTTTGGTTGCTGCCCTACTCAATTAACATGAGTTCCCAAAAAAAAGCTTGGTAGCTGTGTAAAGAAAGCAGTGGTGGCCTTGTAGTTAGGGCCTTGCCCTTGTAAATGGACGTTTGCAGGTTAAGGTTATAGTCTGGGTACCACTGAGGTACCCTTCAGCAAGGTACTATCCTGGAACACTGGTCCCTGGGCAGATTTTATAGCTGCCCACTGTGAGATTCAGTGTGTTCACAATGGCAAATAGTCACTTTCCATTTTATACAGAACAGAACATAGAAAATAAACCGAATGTAGAAAATGAGACATATTACTATAATATGAAACATATTCGCTCATTTTAAATTTAATGCACCAGCATGTCTCCAATAAGTTGGGAATTCTTTTAAGCGGTACTAAAAAGAAACTGCTGGGGGGACATTTTGCAACTAATTAGTAATGGTAACAAGTCTGTAACATTATTGGGTATGAAAAGAACATCTTAGAGGGACAGAATCTCAAGAGGTTGACCAATATGCTAAAACATTGTCTACAAATTGTGTATCTATTTCTAAGTGTAAATCAATATTTCATTATTTACTATTCATACTATCATCAAATGGTTTTATCAAATTTGATACCATTTGCTCACATCCAGACAGTGTCTATTTCAGGGAAGGCCTTGCAAGATAATGCTAAATCACATACTACATCTATTACAACAGCATCGCTTCATAGTAGAAGATTCCAGGTGCTGACTTCCAGACCTTTCACCAACTGAAATCATGAAATGAAAATAGGACAAAAGACCCAGGACTGTGGACTATCTAGAATATTATTTCAGACAAGAATGGGACAGCATTCCTCTCCTAAAGTCCAGCAATTGGTCTCCTCAGTTCCCAGACATTTACAAAATGTATAAATAAAGAGGATGTAATACCAAAAAACCTTTAAAGATGTAGTGCTGCATTCAAATTGAAAATTACCTTTTTTATTAATGGTACATTGACTCAGTCTAAATGTATGATATGTATTCTATGTTCTATTGTGAATATTATATAATCCATATATATTATGAAAAAAATATTAGATAGAGCAATATATGCAAAGTACATATATGCAAGTAAAATATGTAAAATGGCACAGTGGTAGCCAGCAAAACTTATTGAGAAGTATTTTCATGCATGTTTTTTTTTCTTAATTTTAATTACTGTTATTTATAACACAAGAAATATTGGCAAATAAAATTTTATTTTGTACAAAAATACTGAAATTTGACAACAGATAAAATATAACTTACTAATAGCTGTTCATTATTGTAATTCTATACATCTGAATATGTTGATTTTGTATGTAAATGTGTACTACACCTGAATTCTTCTGATTGGCTGTGGTCCTGTTCGATTCACCTTTGCTGTCAAAGTCATTCAAATCAAATCGATTATATGTCAAACCAAATGTGGCTCGTGCATGATCTTTCAGCTCCATTCTGCCGTCTTCTGCAAGCTTGTATTCTTAGTCTTAATGTGAGGCATGCAACTTTGAAAGATGTTTTATTTGTTGGTAGCCACAGAACAGCATTTTCTTCACAAAAAATCACAAGTTCCTCTTTTAAGTGGCCATGCCCCATGCCCTTTCTTTCAGGGACTATGTTTTTACCTTGGGTGCGAGTAATCAAAGAAAGGATCTGTGGCCCACAACAGCCCATGGTGCTTGAATGCATCTCGTGATCAGCATCCCAACTAATTTTTTTTTCATTTTTGGGCAATCAAAAATTAAAGTTTTCCCAGGTGATCCACATTTTCCTGGTGCCTTATTAATGCTGAGTTATGCAATACTGAAAATCTGTGAGGGAAGCTCAACTAAACAAGAAGAATATTCTTCAGATTTTGATTGCTAAGCAGGTTTTGGCAAATGGCTTCCTCATTTGCTGCTTTGAGCAATTCAGTATCATTTCCCAATAAATACATTTTGGCTTCTAATTAGCCCTCACTTATATATATCTGACATCTCTTTTTTCAGATAAAAACCAAAAAATCAGAGCAGAATCTTTGATACCATTTGACAGATGGTACAAGAGAAAACAGTCCATGTAATGGGAACGACTGACAGGTTTGATAAATGTCTCTGATTGGAGATAGTGGCACACTGATGACATCAGCTACTACCACAGTCAGCTACAGTGTGTACAATCCACAGCATTACAGTTTCTGTACCAGACAGTGATGCAGCTAGACAGCAGACTTGCAATGGTTCTTCTGTAGATTGGTTGGGTAAGCCTATTTACTTCTACATTCAATTCATGATCATAGACATGAACTGGAAAATGCCAACATTCAATTAACTATATACCTATATAGTTAAAAAAAAACCCAAATATATATATACTTATATATAAGTAAAAAAAAACAAAAACAAAAAAAACCCTACTGTGACTTGAAACTAGGTAAACACACGTATGCTTGCACACACACACACACACACACACTAATGCACAAAAATGTCATTCAATTAATGTTTCTGTCAAAAAAGCAAGATGAACCCAGATGCATTTATTTACGGTATGAGTAGTGTAGCATATTAGATACAGTTGTTTTTGTATCGTATATGTCTGGTTAACGATAAAATTCACCATCCCCCTTATTTGTTTTTACAACTCAACTACTGTCTACGTTACTACCCTCACCTATGGTCATGAGCTTTGTGAGTGACTGAAAGAACAAGCTCACGGATACAAGCGGACGAAATGAGTTTTCTCCTTAGAGACAGGGTGAGGAGTTTGGTTATCCGGGAGAGACTCAGTGTAGAATCGCTGCTCCTCTGTGTGGAGAGGAGCCAGGTGATAGAGGTGGTTTGGGCATCTGGTTAGGATGCCTTCCTCGGATGGTGTTCCAGGCATACCCCACTGGGAGAAGACCATGGGATAGACCCAGGACACGCTGGAGGGATTATATCTCTCAGCTGGCCTGGGAACACCTCAGGGTCCCCCCAGAGGAGCTGGAGGAGGTGGCCAGGGAGAGCAAGGTCTGGGCTTCCTTACTTAGGCTGTTGCCCCCATCGACCCAACTCCGGATAAGCAGTAGGATATGGATGGATGGATAGATGGATTCAAACCCAGCCATAGATTATTCTGCTGGAATAAACAGCTAATAATTATAATATATATGTTTTTACCCTGTTTCAAATGTCTTTTTAATGTCCTAACAAAACATTCAAGAGCACAGGCTGCTTTGTATTGTCAATGTTTCTGTGGCTGCTGTGTGTTCTCTGTGTCATCACAGTGCTGTGGCTCAGGTTTGACTTTGAGAGACCTTTCAAAAAACTTTTTTTGCAACATATGGGTACGTTTTTCATCTTGTATTTAATAAAATTTGTTATTATTTACTGTATGAACTAAAGTGACACAGGCATGTTGGGTAACACTTAGTTAGGTCAATGTGTTTGATGGTGTAATTTGTAGAGCAAGCCAGCTAAAGTTGAAATGATGATTAAGAAGTGTTATGACTTGAAGAACTTGGATGCAAGTGGAAGTTGAGCGAATTTAATAAACACAAAACAAAAGACAAAAATCCAAGGCAGACAGAATCCAAGACAGGTGGAGTTAAAGAGTTATCCAAGTTGTAGTCAAATGAAGGCAAACAGAAGTGCTAAAGGCAAACCCAGGGTGTAATTCCAAGGTACAATCATCAAACTATGAAATACAATGCTCAGAAGAGACCCGGAGAGTGACTAATATTCAGGGGATGCAGACCGGCTCTGACCGCCAGATGGAGACCTAGTCCCTCCATTAGATGGAGCTCTAGTCATCATAAGAAGGCAAACACAGTCACACAACTGCATAATAATTTGTTTAAAATATTTACAAGTATGTCATTTATCACAGGCCTGTGATGAAAAAAATGATAATAATGATAGAATTGATCACGATAGGAAGTGATGGAGGCTGTTCATTGACAGGCAGTGCTTCTTCACAATGACAATAAGTTTGCCTCAATACTCCTGGATACAGTACTGTATACCCTTTTGTATTTTTGCAATTTTGGTGAAAAAGCCAAGGTTCATTTCAGGCCTCATTTGGACAAGAATGTATTCTATCGACTGTATTTTGATACTTTGCAATGATTTCATGAAGAATAAAGATGATTTTGAAAGGAAAATGAAAGAGTTTTTGAAAGACCCTCATTTCATGACAAATTTCAAAATTCATTTTTAAGGAAAATATAATATATTTTTTTTACAAAAACTTCATGTGGAGGCATTTTCTGTCTGATATAAGTGTTTGTAACAAAAATAATCAAGTTGATTGATGTCCCAAAAACGCAAAAAATGTAAGGTTTTTTTTGGGAATTTTGTAGAAAATGTCATGGTTCATTTGAGGCCTCATTTGGACAAGAACGTATTCTATGGACTGTATTTTGATGCTTTGCAATGATTTCATGAAGAATAAAGATGTTTTTGAAAGTAAATGGAAGAGTTTTTGAAAGACCCTCATTTCATGACAAATTTCTAAATTCATTTTTAAGGAAAATATGAATATTTAAAAGAAAATACTTTATGTGGAGACATTTTCTGTCTGATATAAGTGTGTTTGTAACAAAAATAATCAAATTTAATAATGTCCCAAAAACGCAAAAAATGTAAGGGTACAGTATATGCTTTTTATCTCAAAATGTAATTGTCAAGACTTACAGCACCCTCCACAATTATTGGTACTCCTGGTTAAGATCTGTTAAAAGCCTTAAAATAAATAAATTTTTGATTGCAAGAGTATTATCTCTCACATTTAAATTGTAGAAAAATCTGACATTTACCGCAAGTGAAAAAAGAAACATCACTAACAAAAAAATATTTGGCAATTATTGGCACCCCTAACAATTCCTATAAAATAAATTTATTATTTTTTTTGTTATTTTTAGATTCGTTTTCAGTTTATCAGAGTAAATAGGAACCTTTAGTTAGTAATGAATTATGTTCTGTTTCCCTGGGGCATAATTTTGACGTGACAAAGAGTCCTATTGCTCTTAGCCAAAGACAAGAAAACATGCTATTCAAGTGAGGCAGATGTGTGTCTTCCTTCAGGCAGGTAACAGCTACAAGAAAATGTCAAAATCTGGTGGCCTCTGCCATAAAGCTGAAGATGGGTTGTCATTGCATCTTCCACCCGGATAATGACCCTAAACATATGGCAAAATCTACATAAAATGACTCACAAAATTAACCTCTTCCCTTGGCCATTTCAGTCCCCTGACCCCAACCTCACTGAAAACCTGTGGGGTGAGCTGAAGAGGAGAGTGCATAAGAGGGACCCAGGACTCTGGATCATCTAGAAAGACTGTGGAAAGGGAATGGTAAAAATTCTTGTATTCTCCAACCTTGTGAAATGTTATAGGAGAACATTAAGTGCTGTCTTGTTGGCAAAAGGGGGTTGTACGAAATATTAACAGCAGTGGTGCCAAAAATTGTGGTGCTCCTGATTTGGTAAAAATTGTAATTCTTAATTACCCAATTAATAAATGTATTTCAGTTAAATGTAGGATTTTTTTCTTTATTTTGTGTTGTAAAAAATGAATTAATTAGACATCTTAATTTAATAAGAACACAGCTTAACCAGGGGTACTAATAATTGTGGACGGGTACCCCTGTTTACAGCCGGGTCCTCAGGTTACCTTGGAGATTCGTTCCTGGTTGATTTTCATGCATGTAATGAGGCTGTAGAGACATTATTGAACAGCACTGTGCTTTATTACCAGCCGGGAACATGCATACACATATAACACTAACACCATTCTCTTTTGTGTCAGTCTTGTATTACCAAAAAGCATTTAGCAGGCGTTCAACTGCGTTCTACTACTGTATATGACAGACAGATTGACTACAGACCAGTTACACCAACATAAATATAAATAATAATAATAATAATAATAAATATAAACCAATTGCACCAACCTGAGCATTAGGAGAGGCCAGCTACTGCGACCTGTGTGTAGAGATATCAGTTAGAGACCCATTAGATAAACCTCATTTTTTATTCATCATCACAGAGAAAGAGCAGTTACAGAGGTAGAGATGTTTGCTGATGAGAAACACAGTGACATATATACAGTTACATTTAAAATATGAATTGTAAGGAGAACATCTTTGTAAATAATCACTTATTCCACTTACAAACACTTCAACAGTGCGTACTATTTATACACAATATTAGCTTACAAATGTAGCAGCTCAGTTACATGCCTAAGGTTGTTGAGCAGTTCAGATACTTAATGCCAGAGTGGGAAAGGGGAAGCAGACATTTCAAGAGAAAGAAACAAACTGAGATTTGAAAAGTGCAAACAGAATGCAATGCAGTGAAGAAAGAAAGAAAGAAAGAAAGAAAGAAAGAAAGAAAGAAAGAAAGAAAGAAAGAAAGAAAGAAAGAAAGAAAGAAAGTTCAACCTGTTAAAACAGCTATGGTAGCTTCTTTAGGGAAACGTTAAAGCCCACATGCCACAGGAGTTTCCCTATGAACTTCCTTCAAGAGAGGAAAAATACCAAATGCACCCTCCCCCCATACACACTCTGAAAGCAAAATAGTGACCATTAAATCTGATCGTCCTCAAATGCCACCTGACAGTTCACCCATACACCCAATACCTGAATTACTGGAACAGAATGGAAGAGATAACGTATGAAAATTCCACAGCTACTGCACACTCAGATGACTGCCAAGGAATATATGAAGACTTTGAATGTGAGCAAAAGGAGTCAACGACAATAAAACATCTTGAACAGGAGAGCTCAGGTATATATCTTCTCTATATATCTTCTTCATTCTGTGAAACATTTAACAGTTTACAACATGTGTAATATCCATGCTCTACTTTAACACAACTACTGTCATTACAGGATATAAAATACGGGGGAGCAGATGCTACACGTTGGCTGTTCTCAGTCTGGGGCTGCTGTGTGTTCTCCTGCTGTCTGCAATTACAGTGCTGTGGTTTAAGTTCACTGCAGTGAAGGACCAGTTACAGACCTGTAACACCAACCTGACTACAGAGAGAGACCAGTTACAGACCTGTAACACCAACCTGACTACAGAGAGAGACCAGTTACAGACCAGTTACACCAGCCTGACTAGAGAAAGAGACCAGTTACAGACCAGTTACACCAACCTGTCTGCAAATATAAGCCACTTACAATCCAACTACATCAACATAACTGCAGAGAGGGATGACCTTCAGAGGAAACTCTCTCAATTAAGTAAGAAAACAAACTTCAATTGTAAAAGCATGAACATTAAATAAAATATAAGTTCAGGTGTGTTATAGTAATGTGATGGTCACCTGTCATTCCCATAACTATGTTTTTCACCATCAGAACTAGCTGTAATTATAATTTTCTTTGTTGGAGAAAATGTTGGCTATGAATCTGTACAATCGTACTGTTTTGGATGTGCTAACCCACCTTAAAACTGGCAATGCACATTATTTATTTGTGAATAAAATAACTTTTTCTTAGCCATAGAATTTTTTATAAATTTACAAAAATGCATTTAGACTTGTATCTTGTTATCTGTCAATTATGAGATAGCTATACACAACTTCATTTTTTTTGATTGGTCAATTCCTGTGTCATAAGGACTTTTGGTAAAACGCTGTGGTGTTTAATCTTACCTGCAGGTCAGTGTGGTTACAGGTTTTTATTCTATGCAGAAATTTACATTTTTAATTTCCAATCCAACAATCCAAGTCAAAATGGTAAAGAGATTTAAAAACAATTTGTTCAAGACTGAGACCAACTGAGTAGAATCAGATTTAGACAAAAAACCTTCGGCCACACCTACCATTTGTGAATAAGGTTGGACAATGGCCTCATATTTTTCAAAGCCATATGTATATAAAGATTGCAAGACCAAATTAAACTGATTTATACAGACAGAAAGATGGACAGGAAACAGGAATGAGACCAACGACACCAATTGGAATGCAAACAGCCATATCCATTTAAAAATTAGGGACTTAAATAATCGCCCACCACAGGGAACACAGGAAGTGGAATGTTCACCAACTATGAAATGTGAACTGAAAACTGAAGATGTTTGACCAGATATCTGACTAATGGTGTCATTATACATTCTACCTCATAGAAAAAAACATTCAAGAGGGGTGGAGGTACTTTGGTTCCAGTCTTTACTACATCTCTGCAGAGCAGAAGACCTGGAACATCAGCAGACCGGACTGCAGGGACAGGAATGCAGACCTGGTGATCATAAACAGCAAAGAGGAGCAGGCAAATAAAACGATTTTCAGAAAGAAAATAGATGATAGATAGTTATCACAATGCAAGTGCCAAATATTTGAAATGGGTCTACAGAGAATTGCTACTCAGTTTCACATAGTGGGACTTTAGTGAGCAAAGGATGGTGTCATTTACAGTGGAATGTCTTTAGGGTTCAGTTGGAGAAATCTGAATCTGAATAAAATCTGATCTTACTCTGTTGGCCTTTGGTTACTCAAGCAATAATTGGACACCTCAACACATTTGGAGGAAAACATTGATGGCCAAAGCTGTTAATCAGCTAGCAGACACCCACAATTGCTAGCATCATGATAAGTGATGTGAGAAAAATGAGGATTCCAACCCAGAAACCAGAGATAGAGAGATGGCTGTGGTATCATGTTGATGGTTCCAACATTTACAGTTATGCTGCTCATAGCCCCAAACAACAGGGGGTCGTCAAGTTACGTCACACTCAACATACTACTATTTGTGGTTACGTCATGGGCGCTTTTTAAATTGCGCATATTTACCATCATATACAGTAGAAGAATGCAGTTAAATACGTGCTGAGCTGCATGCAATGTGTGTGCATGCTGGTGTGCAGGGACGGGAGAAAGAGGGGGCTGGTGCTGTGCGCTGTTTATTGCTGTCATTGTCATGATATTTTATCGTTTAAAATGCATGTATAGTTGCCTGTAAGTATTTTGTTCCTGATATTATATTTTTATCTTCTTTGA